>JASTWQ010000519.1:0-126824 GCA_035220615.1 Leptothorax acervorum | reverse complement strand
TTATATAGGACTGTCAAGCTCTACTTATAAATTATTAACTGCCTTATTTTGTTAAAACTTTACATATATTATCTATTATAACATTCTGCCAATAGCATCGTACATGCCAAATTCTGTATCAAATCTATTTTTCTTACGACATAATTTATTTATAGCAAACACTTTGCATAATGTGCTCTCGATAAACATGACTTTGCCTGATATATTCATATTTTGTGTCTTAATTTTTTAAATTTATAAATTTATACAAACTACACTGCACATTTAAGGATGTCAAACTCTCAGATATAAATCTTATAAGTTATAATACAAAAAATATTTACATTTCATTTTATTAGACATAAATGTCGATGTCGATAGACATTATGGCGTTCGATGTATCTGTAACTACAAAAAGGGGTGATATCTGTACAAAATTACCTTTTACAAAAAGGTTAAAAAAAGACGCCAAGCACGCGTGGTGTACCTTGAAAAAATCGAAGTCGTTATCTTTACTTCGAAAAAATCAAAGTAATATCTTTACCTTGAAAAAATCGAAGTAATATATTTAACTTCAAAAAAATCAAAGTAATATCTTTACCTTAAAAAAATCGAAGTAATATATTTATTACAAAAAAAAAGAAATGATATCTTTAAATTATGCGCCAATTAAATATATATTATATCAAAAAATAACTATTGTTTTTTTTTTAAATGTATTCCCATTGAAGTGAAAAAATTAATATAAAATGTGAAAAATTTTAGTGAAAAAAATTTGGCGCTGCTAAATTTTAAAATATTTGAAAGCAATAAATAATTAATTTAAAATATTAAATTGATAATTACAATGTGAATGTAGAGACTTTCACACATTAATTTAAAGTACCTTTTCCATTTATAGAAATTGTTTTATTAATATATATTATTATGTTTAGCAGCGCCAAGTTTTTTTCACTAAAATTTTTCACATTTTATATTAATTTTTTCACTTCAATGGGAATACATTTTTTAAAAAAACAATAGTTATTTTTTGATATAATATATATTTAATTGGCGCATAATTTAAAGATTATTTCTTTTTTTTTGTAATAAATATATTACTTCGATTTTTTCAAGGTAAAGATATTACTTTGATTTTTTCGAAGTAAAGATAACGACTTCGATTTTTTCAAGGTACACCACGCGTGCTTGGCGTCTTTTTTTAACCTTTTTGTAAAAGGTAATTTTGTACAGATACATACATACATACATACCGAGTAATAAAGGTTGTTCGGACACTGGGTCTTTCCGTGTTCGGCACTGGGGCATACCGAGTAGAAGCTGTGCGGACACTGGTACATTTGACCTTTCTATCATTTTTGCGGCATAAATAATAAATGACTGAATATTAAAATAAACATTGCATGTGTTTTAGAAACTACAAACCCTAAGCTTCAAGATGGTTCAAGTTATTTGTACCAAGCATGCGTCTAAATGGGCTAAATTTGTATCACAATCTGAACTTTGGCTTAAGTGTGCGGCCATTGGGACATTTACCTTACTATTGGTGGGGATAGAAGTCTAGAGTGGGGACTAGTAGGGAATAGCCGAGCTAGACTTCTATCCCCACCGAGCGATCAGAAGAAAGAGAGAGGAACATATCCACGGCTATGTCTGCACCGTAGGTCTTCCAACGCGTGCTCTTACGGCAGGGGTCGGTCTATCTAAAGTCTATGGATCTACTTGAATGCTTTGAAGCGTTTTTCTTCTTCTTTTTTTATTAAAAGAAAGTAGAAGAGGAATGCTTCGAAGCATTTTGAGCGCGCGTCAAGTGGACCGCAGCCTTACTTTAATTATTAATATTAGGATTTATTAATTTTTATTATTGCGCTGAACTTTGAATATATGTATCTTACGCTAAAGATGACCCAAAGAAAAAGTCGTAACGTCCGTTTGTCAATTTTTAAATTATGTAATGACTAATCAATATATTATTTAAATTATATTGACTGCGCACTAATTATTGCGCTTAGTTCCCATTGCCTCTCTAACTTGCCTTTTATAATTTATTCAAGAGAACCTTAATACTACTTATATTAAATATTAAAATATGTAAATGTAGGAATACTTCTACATTTTTTATCTTATATTTTATTACTTTTAATTTAGATTCCTAATATTTAATATTTACCTACTCTTATTTTTATATATGTGCTCTATTGTGCACAGGGCCAACTCGAGTCAGATATTCTATTCCAGAAGCCAGACAGCACAAGACGTCCTCAGGATCGTCCTGAATACGTCCAGGACGTCCTGGGATATTTTCAGGATACTTAGTTGTTTCCCAGATAGCAATGACATCCTCGGAAAATCCGAAGGACATCCAGGACATGTGTTATTGTAAATATTTTATTTGACTTTATTAATTGTGGTGAAATACTTAAAAATAGCTTCATAATGTTTTAAGTACCGTAATAAATTATAAATTTTTCATAAATGTCCACCAGACTCAAATAACATAAGAAGTCCTAAAATCATCCTACGTACGTCCAGGATATTTTGAGGAGTATCGCAGGATATCCTGAATACATCCTGTAAAACTCCTCCTCCTTCTCCTCCTAAAATATTATGACAAAATTTGAAATATCTCAGTAAATTCTTAACAAAAGAGAACTTTATTATAGTGTTTAAAAAACTTTGTAACAAGGGCTACAAGAATAAACAATAAAAATAGGGGCTTCTATATAAAAAATTTAAATCAAAAGCACCTTAAATTTTTTAAATAAAACACCATAGGGGGTTAAATATAAAATAGTCTTTTTGCATATTCTTGTAGCCATTGTCAAGACGTTTTTAAAACACTATAATAAAGCTTTCTTTCGTTAAGAATTTTCTGAGATATTTTGAATTTTGTCATTATATTTTTAATATAAAATATGAAATATTTCGTAAAGTATTTACTTTTCGATGATTTTACCTTAATACTTTTATGCGTAGAATAATAAAAGGAATCGAATAATGTAAAAAAGAACAGACAAATTAATTTTAAAAAATTTGATTGCATTTTGTATACAAACTTAATTTTGAAAAATTACAAATGTAAAAATTAATATTATTATTCGATTTCTTTAATTATTTAGCTATGTATAAAAGCGCTAAGGTAAAGTCATCGAAAAGTGAATACTTTACAAGATATTTCATATTTTATATTAAAGATATTATGACAAAATTTGAATTATCTCAGTAAATTCTTAACAAAAGAGAACTTTATTATAGTGTTTTAAAAACGTTTTGACGAGGGCTACAAAAATGTGCTACAAAAAATAGGAGCTTCTATATAAAAAATTTAGATCAAAAGCACCATAAATTTTTTAAATAAAACACCATAGGTGGTTAAATAAAAAATATTTTTTTGCATATTCTTGTAGCCCTTGTCGAGACGTTTTCAAAACACTATAATAAAGCTCTTTTTTGTTAAGAATTTCCTGAGATATTTTAAATTTTGTTATTATATTTTTAATATAAAATATAAAATATTTCGTAAAATATTTACTTTTCGATGACTTTACCTTAATACTTTTATGTGTAGAATAATATAAAGAATCGAATAATGTAAAGAAAAACAGACGAATTAATTTTAAAAAATTTGATTGCATTTTGTATACAAACTTAATTTTGAAAAAATACAAATGAAAAAATTAATATTATTATTCGATTTCTTTGATTATCTAGCTATGTATAAAAGCGCTAAGGTAAAGTCATCGAAAAGTGAATACTTTACAAGATATTTCATATTTTATATTAAAAATATTATGACAAAATTTGAAATATCTCAGTAAATTCTTAACAAAAGAAAACTTTATTATAGTGTTTTAAAAACGTTTTGACAAGGGCTATAAGAATGTGCTATAAAAAATAGGGACTTCTATATAAAAAATTTAGATCAAAAGCACCTTAAATTTTTTAAATAAAACACCATAAGGGGTTAAATAAAAAATAGTTTTTTGGCATATTCTTGTAGCCCTTGTCGAGACGTTTTCAAAACACTATAATGAAGATTAGTAAAGGTATTTAGATCGACCAAACTGGCAAATTTATTAATTAAAGAACGCTACGTTTTGACCGCAGATTTCGGTCCTTTTCAAGCGTGTAAATGCAACTCACAAACATTCATTAGTCAGACATAATGCCCAAACTACGCCGAATCTAAAACTAAACATCGGAAATCAGATATCGCAACAATGAGTAAAACAAAATCAAATATATAAATCCAAGCTTACAATGTTTGTGCGTCCAAAATGACAGAAGTAAAATGTACGTTAAACAGCATTATTGTTAGACATTTACAAGTCATCGCTGTGCGGTGGTAAAATTTGAACTGACAGATAATAAAAACAACCAATGTCGTCAGTAACAAAGGCGAGTGACGTAGAGAGGGAAACAGAGAAGAAGGAGGAGTCAGAATTAAGTTTCCTTAATAATATGTACATAGAGAGCGTTAAGATTCTCCGTGTCTTTTTGCAAATTAATAGTGTTATCAAATTTCTTAATATAAAACATTTCGGACAATTCTCTCTTTCTAATCTGTCTCTCCCTGTGTATAATTTCTGGCTTTTGCCAATCAAAATCATGTCCTGAGGATATTCGATGCTTACTAACTACCGACTGTTTACTCGAATCTTTCTTGACATTGTAAGCTTAGATTTATATAATTGATTTTGTTTTACTCATTGTTGCGATATCTGATTTCCGATGTTTAGTTTTAGATTCGGCGTAGTTTGGGCATTATGTCTGACTAATGAGTGTTTGTGAGTTGCATTTACACGCTTGAAAAGGACCGAAATCTGCGGTCGAAACGTAGCGTTCTTTAATTAATAAATTTGCCAGTTTGGTCGATCTAAATACCTTTACTAATTTTTATTACTCAGTGGCGACTCAAATTCTTCTTTTGACTATAATAAAGCTCTCCTTTGTTAAAAATATCCTGAGATATTTTAAATTTTGTCATTATATTTTTAGTATAAAATATGAAATATTTCGTAAAGTATTTACTTTTCGATGACTTTACCTTAATACTTTTATGCGTAGAATAATGAAAGAAATCGAATGATGTAAAAAAAAAAACAAATTATAATGTTAAAAAACTTGATTGCATTTTGTATAAAAACTTAATTTTGAAAAATTACAAATGTAAAAATTAATATTATTATTCGATTTCTTTGATTATTCTATATATAAAAGTACTAAGATAAAGTCATCAAAAAGTGAATACTTTACGAGATATTTCATATTTTATATTAAAAATATCATGACAAAATTATAAATATCTCAGTAAATTATTAACAAAACAGAACTTTATTATAGTGTTTTAAAAACGTCGTGACAAAGGCTACAAGAATACACAATAAAAATAGGGGTTTTTATATAAAAAATTTAGATCAAAAGAACCTTAAATTATTAAAATAAAACACCATAGGGGGTTAAATAAAAAATAGTTTTTTTGCATATTTTTGTAGCCCTTGTCGAGACGTTTTCAAAACACTATAATGCAACTCTCTTTTGTTAACAATTTCCTGATATTTTCAGAAAGATGCACGGTAGCGCATCTTTCCGTGGTAGCTTGCAATGACACCGATAGGTGCCGCATAATGGTGTGATTAACTCGTAAGTAAATTTCAGTTAAGAGCAAATATAAGCAGGTCCAGGCGAAGCAAAATCATGACATCCGCCAGACATATCTTTGCCAGCAATATTGCTGCGATGATATGTATATATAAAACTATATTTTCCAAAGTAAGATGTGTTCTTCAAATTGTAAAAAAATTTCTTTAATATGAAACAATATTATTTCTTCAAATCTTAAATTAAAATTGTCCTATTTGAATTGTCCTTCAGACGCCTAAAAAATGTTTATAACATATCCCATAGAAGTCCTCAGGATGTCCTCAGGATATTGTAAGGACTAGTTGGCTATTATTTGCTCTTCCTCAGGATATCCGAAGGACATCCGACAGGATGTCCTCAGGATATCATAAAAACTAGTAGTTGGCTATCATATGTTTGTCCTCAGGATATCCGGAGGACATCCAACAGGATGTCCTCAGGATATTGTGAGGATTAGTATTTGGCTATTATTTGCTATTCTTCAGGATATCCTTAGGACATCCCGGGATTTAATTGGGATATCCACAGGATATCCCAATGGTCCGTCCTGGATGTCCTTCGGACTTCCCGAGGATGTCATTGTGCTCTCTGGGCGTCCGTTTCTGTTGCTGTACTTTAGGACAATAATTTAGTACCATTGACCAATAAAAAGTTCGCTAAACAGAGATAGAATGGCAGCAAAGCATTGAACTATATACCATACTGGAACGCGCACGCCTCTGTTCATTGGCGACCAAGATTGTGGGAGTGGGATAGTTGAATTGCGACGACGTTGTTCTTGTCTAACTAACTGTGTCGACCACGTGACCTGACGTACTACCCGTTCTAAAACCATTTATCTGTAAAGAGGTTATTTCGACTTGGAATTTAATTTCTTAAATTCTATTTTTAATTAATAGTCGATACGCTAGGTCGATTGAGCATTTTTATTTAGGTTGATGGCTAAAGTTAATGTTTTTTTATGTTTTTTGGGTCGTAGACCAAGAATCTATAAAGTCGATGCAATAAATAGTTATTAACAATTTATTTGTTTAAATTGCCCTAGCAATCAAACTATACATTCTAAAAAAATGAACTAAAGAAAATTTGTTCCTTTTTTCACGACAAATAAAATGGCGTTTAAATTTTTTCAAAATCTTGATTATTGACGGAAATATGTCAATTTTTATTTTCAATTTTTTTTCGTTTTTGCAAGTTTGAACAAGTTCAGTTTGAACTATTTTAGCGATAAAATTGAGCGCAAGCGCGCACACCTAATTAACATATATGTTAGGCGTGCGCACTTGCGCACAATTTTATCCTTAAAACAGTTCAAACTAAACTTGTTCAAACTTGCAAAAACAAAAAAAAATAAAAAAAATTTAAAAAAAATAAAAATTGGCATATTTTCGTCAATAATTAAGATTTTGAAAAAATTCAAACGTTATTTTGTTGGTCGTAAAAAAAGGAACAAATTTTCTCGAGTTTATTTTTTTATAGGATGTATAGTTTGATCGCTAGGGCAATTTAAACAAATAAATTGCAATTTATTTGTTTAAAAGTGATTAACATGTTAATCACTTTTTATTGCATCGACTTACGAAAAAACTATTTACAGATTCTTGTTCTACGACCCAAAAAACATAAAAGAACATTAACTTTAGCCATCAACCTGGATAAAAATGCTCAATCGACCTGGCGTATAAACTAAACAATGTTTTATATTTGTAAAGAACATTGAAGATTTTGCGACAATTGCAGTAGAATCATACCCGTGCGTACATGTGTGATGTGCGTACCGGTCGCGGCGGTCGTTCGTTGCAGGGCAATGTTTTCAGTTAGGGTAGTTACAGTAGAAAGAGACAGCTTCGTCGCAGTTCAACTATCTCTTCGTGGCCGCGGTAACAGTGGAGGGGGTATGGCCGTGCGCGTTCCAGTATGGTATACAGTTCAATGCAGCAAAGCAACCTGTCTTTTTCTTCTTCTAACCCGGGCACTAACATAGGAGTTCACATTTTAGTATACTAGTATAACAGATGTCTATACTTAGACATCCGTGACTGTGACTAGTATAGCTCTTGCGTACAGAATGCAGAAACGCTCGACTAATCTATTTTCTTAGACTTAATCCATTTTCTTGTGCATGTATGCTTAAGTATATGCACCTATGCACGTTTGTCTGGATAGATCCTAAATTACTACAAATGCTGCGTACTGTATGATGCATTGCCAGCAATTTATTAGATCGCATGCGAATTAGTACGAAAAATTGTATCATGTGCTGTTAATAATGATATGATTGCATGTTATTTATTGGCTGCACTAAGAAAAAAAAACCGATTGCTTGATCCAATGGTTGATTTAACAATTATTAAGTTTTACTACAAAAGGTATAGTTTATTCATGTATGGTTCATTCAACCATTAAAAATTTTTAATCAAGAATTAACTAAACCAACTCAATCAAATTATTTCGTTCGAAATACTTATAGTAGCATTTAATTTTTTGCTTGCCATTTTTACCTAGATAATATTGTTTAATACCAAGTAATACGTTAAAAATTTTTATGCCCATTTGATATATGATATATTACTTGTAGTGTAACCTAATTAAAAATAAATACGTACCTTGTTTCAATTACTATATGTATATATAAAAGAATTCTCCTTGTTTAAAATATAATGGTAAGATATCTTCGTCGACGAGCAAAATATATCACAGACCTTATAGCTCGACAGCTAGCGAAGAAATGGTATGAGAGCACGTGGCAAGAAATAAGGATGCAATCCCACGTGGAGGAAAGAACGGAATGGAAAAGAAGCACTGCAGTGTCTGTAGTGCATGGGAGGTAACCAATCGGAACGTTTATCCAAAAGACAGATTAGGGGTCTGGAGCCTAGGGCCTAGGGCCCTCGAAAAATATCGCATACGATGTCAGGAAATATCACTGCACTTTCCAACCAATAGCACACTTGCAACGTGTGATTTTTTAGTGACATTCATGAATAATATTTCACTAGAATTTTGTTTTCTTGTTAGTTTGATTAATATCTTAAAATTAATTATTTGAAATCCAATTTCAGTATCTTAAACTTTTCCAATATCTTAATAGTTTATTTACACACAACGCGAAAATACAATGCTACTTATGACAAACGCTGTTGGGCATCTAAATATTCTAAATTATAAGATTCAATATGCCCATTCGATACATGTGATACTTGTATAGTGTAAATTAATTAAAAAATAAATAGGTACGTACCTTGTTTTAATTACTATATATAATCCTCTTTGTTTAAAATATAATAAAAAGATCCTTTCGTCGACAAGCAAAATATATCACAGACCTTATAGCTCGACAGCTAGCGAAGAAATGATACGAGAGTACGTGGAAAGATTAAATAAGGATGCAATTTTACGTGGAGAAAAAAACGGAATGGAAAGGAAGCACAAGTGGGAAGTAACTAATCGGAACGTTTGTCCAAAAGACCCAAGGTTCTTTTAATATACAGATTGCCTTAATCGGGCACTTTCTTCCGATTGGTCGTGACGTCACTGATGGCGTTCTTATCCTTGTCACATCCCTCTCTGTCTTATACATTGCAATTCTTATTACAGACTGATTGAAATAGTTTGCTTTCAATATTGCTTCCTCATAGAGGAAGCTTTGTTTCATAAACTTCGTATATGGACCTTTGATCGCATATAAAGCTAGGTCTAATCAACCAAATATTAAAGAAAAATATATGAAATAGGGGTAGAAAAGACCAAAGAAAAAATTGTTTTTTAGTTTTTGACGCCAATGTGTTCAGAATGTTCTAAAACGGTCGAAAAATCGCAATTTTAAAAAATGTCCGTATGTATGTATGTATGTATGTATGTATGTATGTGCCAAAATTTACTGAAATTTCTATAACTTCAGAACTGATCAACCAAATCTTAACCAATTATATATGAAATAGGGGTAGAAAAGACTGAAGAATATAATAGAATTAGAAAAATTGCGAATATTTTAAAATTTTAACCTTTAAGGGCTAAATCTCAAGTCTCAATAATTGAGATTTTTCACAAATTGATGTTTTTTGACAATTTAGTATTAATTATTGGCAATTTTTTCTAATTATATTATATTCTTCAGTCTTTTCTACCCCTATTTCATATATAATTCTTTAAGATTTGGTTGATTAGACTCAGCTTCATAAAGCTTCTATGTATGTACGAATTCTCCGAAATTTGAAATGTCAATCAAATTTTAAAGAATTATATATGAAATAGGGGTAGAAAAGACTGAAAAAATCTAATAAAATTAGAAATAGCCCGATATCTCAAAATTAATGGAAATTAGAGCAACATTTAAATATTAACGAATTTTCTATCTTATACATATAAGTATCTGACGTCTGCCTGTATGTCTGTATGTCTGTCTGACCGCGAACTACTCATTCATTAATGGACCAAATTTTTTTGGCTTGTTTTCGTATTGCTTGCATTTTTTGCATTCGATCTTCTTCTTCTTTTGCTTTTTCCAGCGTCCGAATATGTGTCTGTCTCGTTTTAAGTGAAAAAAGTGCTAAGAGGGAAAGCAACACGAACATAACTATATATAGGTTACTATTTCCATTATTTCCAACGTCTGTTAACCTCTAACTGACGGTTTACTTTTCAGAATAACTAATAGAATTTGCATGGCTATTTTTGAAAGTTAACTGTCGGTTAGAAGTTAACAGACGGTGGAAATAATGATCGTTAGACAGAGACGTCCGAATGAAAAGTGAGACAGCTACTCCATCAGTGACGTCACGATTTCACCCCTCGCTGCAAGATCCGGTATCTACAAGTGCTCGAATAAGGCAACATGTACATTAAAGAACCTTGCAAAAGACCTATATGTCTTTTGGACAAACTTCTGGCGGGATATGGGGCCTGGGACCCTATTCTTGAAACGAGGACCCTAGATATCGCATACGATAAAAATGGTATTCTTGAATGAATTTATTCAAAAATGCTATAATATTGCATACAATATTGTATGCGATATTTCTCAAGAATAGGGACTCTGGGGCTTGAGTCGAACAATATCGCATACAATATCGTATACGATATTTCATGAATGTCACTAGAAAATCACACTTTGCAAGTGTGCTATTGGTTGAAAAGTGTGATATACATGACATATTCGTATGCGATATTTTGCAAGAGTAAGGTCATTTTTGAAACAATAGATATATTATAAACTAACTCATTAAGAGATTTTCAATCGACCAACTGGCAATACTCAATCATCTTTTTCCGAAATGAACGTTTGAAAAACTGCGAGCCGACACGCTTTGTCAGATTCACACAGCATTTTTCAGATCAAATCGAGACGATGAATTCGACCAAAGGTTTTGGTCCGTTGATGTAGATAGTTTAATTTAATTTTTTAATTTTTATTGCGAAAAATATTGCCCCAGCCAGGGATCGAACCTGGAACCTCCCGCATTCCGTTCGGGCGTCGTAACCAATTCGACTACCAGGGCATGTGGCAATATTTATCGCAATAACACATATTAATTTCGCAATAAAAATTAAAAAATTAAATTAAACTATCTACATCAACGGACCAAAACCTTTGGTCGAATTCATCGTCTCGATTTGATCTGAAAAATGCTGTGTGAATCTGACAAAGCGTGTCGGCTCGCAGTTTTTCAAACGTTCATTTCGGAAAAAGATGATTGAGTATTGCCAGTTGGTCGATTGAAAATCTCTTAACGAGTTAGTTGTTAATTATCACTGGCGGAATAAATAATTTATTACTAGATACCTATATTATAGTTACAAAATATAATGTAACAAAAAAATGTAATATAAAAAAACCATTTCCGATACTTTATAAAAAGTATTTATTATCGTATCTACATTACAGTGTTTACTGAAGAAGTATAAATTTGTCGTCTATTTTCAATTTATATATGATTTTAATCGTCGAAATACATATTATAATATATGTTTATCTCTTATGTATTTTCTTTCTTCTTCTCTAGTTTTAATCTTGGCTTTCTTATTCTATTTTAATTAGGTATTGTTTGCTGAAGCAAACTAATTTTAAGTAAAGTCAAAACGTATAATGTATTTATCACAATTTTGTAAATAAACTCAATTTTACTTTTAATCATAACTTGTTATGCTAGTAATTGGCCGTTAATTATTACCTTCTCCCACAGTTTTGCTGATATAGAGCATTGACTTTTCGATTATTTAAAATAGAAATACATGTCATTTACGTTTAATAATAACATATATTTTTATTTATAACTTTTTACGAAAGTTTGTTAAATAAATTATATTATTTATTAATAACACTGGTATTGTTGTTGATAATAATAGACACACACGCACGCATATACATATATTTATAATAATGTAGAATTATTATTTTATACTTTATTAAGGGGTAACACCACTGTAGAACTCGAAAATAAAGCGTCTTTTTGCAATTTTTTTTTGGTAGAAGAAAAAGTAGGAAGATAATTATATTCGAGAATGTTCTTAACTATGTATTGAAGTATTCACATAAATTTTTTTATTGCAAAATAATAAAAAATAGCGGCGCGGGAGCCGTTTCCGCCAGTCTCGTTTAATTTCAGGGCACGCAGCATAACTCAAACAATTTTCATTCTTTTTACTCCAAATTTTTACCACATCTTTAAAACAACATTCCGCAGTGAAACACGTAGCGGATTTTCGATAAGTTGAAATTTAGATTTTATATGTACGAATTAGTACCCATTTTTTAGGTCAAAAATTGAACTTTACATTCAAATGACCACCAATTAATCAAAAATTAATATTTTCAAAATCCCCTACGTGTTTCACTAGATATACTCATGCAGATTATAGAAAAAATTGTTATTTTGTTCCAGATTCATTTTTACGGCACTTGTACTGCGTGCCGCGGAGCGCCTGAAATTAAACGAGACTGGCGGGAACGGCTCCCGCGCCGCTATTTTTTATTATTTTGCAATAAAAAAATTTGTGTAAATACTTCAATACATAGTTAAGAACATTCTCGAATATAATTATCCTCCTACTTTTTCTTCTACCAAAAAAAAAATTGCAAAAAGACGCTTTATTTTCGAGTTCTACAGTGGTGTTACCCTTTATTAAACTCTTTTATTTACTGTCAGTAAATATCATGAGCATTACAAATATTAATGTAGCATATTAAGTAATAATTTATTTACTTACAGTTAACTCGTTTTTTAGCCTTTAAAACTTTTGTATTACGAGCTTTCTTATTTTGCAAATCTGTTTAAATAAACAAACATTTAAATTATACATCTGTTATTTGAAATCTGTTTAAATACAACGTTTCCGTTTCAATTGTTCAATCGTTGCAATTAATAGTTTAGAATATAACACGCGCAATGTATTACAAGTTGGGAAAATCAATTGAGTTATAGAATTAAGAACAGAAATCGTAGAAATAAATATAATCTAGATTAATTTTTTCTTGTTCAACTAATTGTTGGATGTTATCATGGATATTATCTTATGTATAGACAATATAATAATTATAAGCAAGAATAATTAAAATTTTTATCTAAATTAATGTTAATCCTAACTTTCTAAAATTAATAACAGATAAGCTATAGATAAAAATGTGCGTACAATTATGAGCCTGATACCCAGATAGCAAAATCTGACTGGAGCACGTTTTGCAATTTATGTGCTGCATATTATAGCGAAAGAATGCTATCAATATTTTAGCAGGTTATTACGTTTCAGTTAATGCCGTCAGAAACGCAGCAAAAATCAAGCACAACGTGCGTCACGATGTAATGGCAGAAATGCGGCAAAAATTGAGCAGAGATTACCAGCATAAATAGAGCAAATTTCAAACATTGTATGCTGGCACAATGTGTCCAGCTGAATGCACACTGAGATTGCACATAACTTGCTCTCACAGTGTAACAACAGATTGTCAGCAGAAATCAAACTTGTCAGCAAGTATGCTATGATGGCAGAAAGGCAGCAGAAATTCAGCATGCTCTGTCGTCGTATTGAATTAAATTGGATGAAGATTTTCGAACTAATTTAATGTCGACAGATGGCATTCAATATGATCTGTTTCTCGTATTTATAATTTGACGAACAATGCTATAAGAACGGTGTCAAGAGACACGACAGCGTCTCACGCCAAGCAGCGCCTAAGTTTAATATAAATCATGGTACGACACAACTTTTGTAACAGTTGTATCGTAGAGTCCACTCTCATATAATAAAGAGAGTGGCACACTTGAAAAATGACATTTTGAAAATATAATTCTCAATATGTATGTATGAAAATTTCTGATAAACATAACATAAATTTTCTCATATTATATGTATATGGGGCATTCCATGCCAAATCGGTCGGTCGCCGATCCTGATCCCTTTTGATTTTGCTCTTAATTTTTTATCATAATCAGGTAACAAAAATAAGTATCCCTAATTTTTTTCAGATTTTTATCTCAATTCGTATTCGAGATATACATATTCAAAATTTCGAAATTTATCTTTTCCGGAAAATTTCAAATATCTGTAAATTTACTTCTATATATCGGATCGTAAAAAAATTGGTCATAAAATTAATCGGAAAAAATGTATTTTTTGAAAAAAGATACTGCAAGATGCTATGTTTTAGTTTTTACAGTTAATTTTACGTTTAAAGAATAAAGATTCGATTTTCAAAATGTATGTCATTTTTGACTTTTATACAAAAATTCACAAAAATTCTTGCGTCAATTACCAACATTTTAAGCTTGGTCTGATGATGGAAATCATTTTTTTTCAAATTTTGGAAAATAATAAAAATGTTTTTTTCCCGACTTTAGTCTGTAATATATTGTTAACTGTTTTAATAATATCGTTATTTATAAGGTTTGCTGGTAAGCATATAATTATATGTATCTATAATTTATTTAATATTAAATTATTTGTAATGCACGCTGTTTTCGTCAAAATTCATTGTAGTAATCTTACTTTCCGTCGCAGCGCAATATGCAAAAATGAGAAAAGAAGCCTCATTATCATATTTTTGGTGTAATTTAGTTTGAGGTTATGGTGAATATTTGACGCAAATAAGCGATGGCGTCAAAAAAACAATTCAATCGTTGTTGCAACCTATTGGATATTAAAAATCATTTCAAATATAAAGATTTGCGACAAGTATCTGTGGTTATCTGAAAAATGGAACTTACAAAAAAATAGTTATTTATGTTCTCAGTGTAGAAATATGATAACTAACAGTGGGTGCTTTCTTAATTGTTTAACACATCCTAACACAAACAGGACGGCACAATAGCGATGTACACGACTCAATTGGAACAAAGTGTGTACTAATGTGTACGCTGTGCACGGTTTTGTGTAGGGTTATTTATTATTGTAACACAAGATAATTCGAATTACTTATTACTTCAATGATACTTTTGACATTTTCGTTGATTTGTAGTTTTTTCGTCCTTTTTAATAAAAATAAAAAAAAAAAAAAAGAAATGCGCGGCCACTCATTTATAGCTGCCGTGGCTAGTAACTATTTCATTTTCACTAGAGAACAGAAGCTTACACAGCCGACTAGGGGTCCGTTCCGAGTTGCGCATGAAACGCATAGACTGCATTACTGTTGCGCAGCGCTTCGAAATCGTTCCGTTTTGTCAATGCGCATGAAGCGCTTTAAATTATTCGGAACGGTTGCCTGCGCGCTCTGCGCGCTAATGCGAATTGAAAATGTGGACTCCGTGCAAAACGTCAACAAACGTCGATGAGACACCTTTTTTAGAAGTAGATAAACATTTGGTCAATAAACAGATATTAGTTATGTTTAATTTTTGATTTTATTTTTTTTATACTATTCAGTCTTATATTCGGTCGTACATTTCGTGTATTGTAAAATGTGAACAAAATAAGTAGTATTTTTTAAGTGTTTGTACATTTACATTTCATAAAATAAAAATAATTTTTTCTTAAAAATTGTTGAAAAAAGCGTTTAAAAGATATTTCTTGGTAAGGTAAGACCAAGCGTATAAGCAAAAAGTCTGTTTAATTTTATGTTACGTTATTATGTTATTGCTCGTAAGCATAATAACATAATGACGTAACATCAAATCAAAAACTTTGAGGATTACAACTCAAACTTAAAATTCGTAATTAACTAAAATGAAATAAACTAATAAATATAAAATAAACAACCTTCAAAACTCCAACTAGTATAACGCTTAACTTTAAACTTATTTCTTGCAAGCCTAAAGAGTACAAAGTAAATTTTATTAATCAATACAAAGGAAATTTTATTAAGAAATTGCTGCAATATGGAGACTATAATGACTTCTGTACGTCAATTTGCTCTTTATGCTTTTTGTTGCACGTTGTCTTCTGTTTTCTTTACGTATCTTTTCCGAACAAAGTACGTCCGTACGTGTTCAACGCCCATGGCGATTAGTATGATGTTAGCCGACGACTGACACATTTTTTTTTTTAAATTCGGTGTAAAATTGATTTTATTTTGTTTGTAGATTATTGCAGTGTATTTATTTATGTTTGTTAGTAGATTTAATTTTTAATTAATTAAGTGTCAGTTGTCGGCTAACATCATATGATACATCGTAACATCAATATATTATACAATAGAAAAGCTCTTTTGTAGTTAATTGTATTTTGTTTGTAGAGTTTTATAGTAAAGTTAAGAAGTTTTGTAGTCTCTTCAAAAATTGTTTATAATTAATAAATACATTTATGGAACTATATGTAGCTACCCGACAATTAATCTGTAGGAACCAGGCATTGCAGTCAATTCTCTCGAACACGAAAGATCTCCGGAGCGCCAACGTCGTTTCTAAATCTCTGATTGTCGGGTAGCTACATAGTTTCACAAATAGTATTTATTAATTATAAACAATTTAAAGAGACTACAAATCTGTGAAGAGACTACACTTTTTAACTTCACTACAAAACTCTACAAATAAAATATATTTTGTTTGTAGAGTTTTGTATAGTGAAGTCAAGAAGTTAAGAAAATATATTTTGTTTGTAGGGTTTTGTAGTGAAGTTAAGAAGTTTTGTAGTCTCTTCAAAGTGTTTATAATTAATAAATATATTTGTGGAACTATGTAGCTACCCGACAAATCTAGAAACGACGTTGGCGCTTCGGAGGTCTTTCATGGTGGAGTCGTTGGAGAGTTGACTGCAATGCCTGGTTCCTACAGATTGATTGTCGAGTAGCTACCAGTAGCTACATAGTTCCACAAATGTATTTATTAATTATAAACAATTTGAAGAGACTACAAAACTTATTAACTTCACTATAAAACTCTACAAACAAAATACAATTTAACTATAAAAAAGCTTTTTTATTTTATAATATGTTTAATGTATCATATTATGTTAGCCGACGACTGACACTTTAAAAATTTAATTAAAAATTAATTATGGATTAACAAACGGATGCACTACAAAAATCTACAAACGAAATACAATCGATTTCAGACCTATTTTTCTTAATTTTATAATACATGGCTAGTTTTATGGTCAATAATTAAATAATTATTAAAAATTAATTTTAAACTAACAAACAAAAATAAATGCGCTACAATAATTTACAAACAAAATACAATCGATTTCACACCTAATTTTTTTTAAAAAGTGTTAGTCGACTAACATTATACGAATCCCATGGCGGACTCATCTGTTGTTCGTTCCGAATTACACAAAAAGCGCATAGACCGCATAAACGCATCAGACGCATCAACTGCCTCAAGTCGAAATAGAAGCAGTCAATGCGCTAGGAGAAGTGCTAAGAATTCAGGACGTTTCGTACAATCTAGGGAATCCTCAGCACTATCAAAGCGCTCCCAATGCGCGCATTGGCTAAATCGGAACGACTTTCTATGCAGTCTACGCGCTTCATGCGTAACTCGGAACGCACCCTAGTAACTCTCGGACGAGTATGGATGGGTGCTTTTCAATTGTTTAACACATCCTAACACAAACATACACAGGAAGGCACAAAGTGTAGCGATGTGCACGACTCAATTGGAACAAAGTGTGTACTAATGTGTACGCTGTGTACGGTTTTGGGTAGGATTATTCATTATTGTGATACAAGATAATTCGAATTACTTATTACTTCAATGATACTCTTGATATTTTCGTTGATTTATAGTTTTTTCGCCTTTTTGAATTAAAAAAAAGAAAAAGAAATGCGCGGCCACTCATTTATAGCCGCCGTGGCTAGTAACTATTTCATTGTCACTAAAGAACACAAGCTTACACAGCCGACTAGTAGCTCTCGGGCGAGTACGGATGTGTAGCGTTGTGTCGACAATTACGGCAATTGGAACACAACTTGTGTCGCCGTGTGCACGAAAGTGTCTAGGGATATTGCAATTGGAAAGCACCCGATGTCTGCACCGTCTATCTTAAGCCTTGTGTCCATGATGCTAGAACTGTGTCCGAGTTTTGGTTTAAGCCAATGAAACTGCTACTTTTCTGTAAGAGCTGCAAGTTGATTGGCTTAAACCGAAACTCGGACGCAGTTCTAGCATCGTGGACACAAGGCTTTACCCACGCTTTTTCTTACGGCAGGCGTGTATCTATATAAGTCTATGCTTGCTATACGTGGTCCGTTTCTCCCTCGCAAGGTTACCCTAATCGATAAAGATCGACATATTATCGATCTTTTCACGCACGCGCGTCAGTCATCATATATCCTATAATTCGCCTGATTGGTTGATCTGGAAGGATCTATGCCATCTCCCTACATCGACTAATCAAGGACGAATCAACGACTCGTGTTCGGTAGAGAGCTCGATGGCGCTCGATAATACGCACAGGTGACACGAAATTAAACACACATCTAATTGTTAAGACCAAAAGAGACACGAGGATTCAGGACTGACATCAAATGAGTATAAAGCCCACGGCAACTCTTCGAGAAATAACGTCCTCAAGCGTTGAAGGCGAAAAAAATCTTACTTTTCTTACTTTCCTGTCTATGCAAGTTATAATTTTCTATTCAATAATAAAATGTAATATAAGTAATATAACACGTACACTACGTATTTATATTGCATTTACATTGTTAAATAGGAAATTATAATTAGCATATGTTAGTTCTTCTGGATTGGATGTCATTGATCAAATATCATTTCGTCCTTGATTGGTTTTTTCCGACTAAAAGGATTGTAATATCAGTGTGTTATTTTTTAAACGGATTATTTGATTATTTTGATCGAAAAAACCTCTAATTTTTTTCTCAGTGTCAACTAAAAACCAATACGCGATTTTTTTAGGACATGACTTATTATTATTTATATAATGGAAATATTTATTTGTAATTATGAGATAAATTGTAGAATTTATTTATTTATCTAATTTACATTAATGCGGAATTATTAAATAATACTTAACACGCTTAACACCTTGAGACAAAACATATACTAGAAATAAAAGAATGTATATTTATAAAATATGATTAATGAAATAGTTAAAATAATAAACACTTTAAAAATTAATTATATATTTTTTATATGTAACATAATATCAATAAAATTTACATATGCATTATAAGACGTCATAATTCTACAATTTTTTATTAATACATTCGTTAAGATCATACAATGTTTGTTAATTTCAAATTTAGAGGCCACAATATATGTGTTTAGTAGAGATTTAAATACATAAAACAGAACATAAAATTTTCTAATATAGATTCCAGAGGAGAGGGATCAATAAGGGCGGTTTTTTGGCCCAAGATTAAAAAAAAAACACTTCCGTATTGTATAATCATTAAGAATATCAAAAATAATTATTAGGTGAGAAAAGAATTCGATCCATAAAACCAAAATTAATTATTAATCTAGTAGGTATACTAAGGCATTGTGACTTTGACTGTTAATTGTAACGTTCGGACGAAATGGACAAGATGTTTGGTTTTATCTATTTTTTGACAAGTCGTATCTTTTACTTTTATTTTATTTGACACATAAAACATCTTCATGAAACATGATGTATTTTGGGCACTATATTAAGCGACATAGGATGTACATGCGGTTGAATGCTGGCAATAGGTTGTTATAATTCTTCTCTTAAAAAGGGCCAAATGTTGGCCGAAATGTTGTGAGTTACTATTTTACTAATAAAGGAGAAGTTTAGCCAGTTAGGTAGTTCAACATTTTTATTTTTAGGTATACTGTTATTTTCCTGATTAATAAAATATTTTTGCTCATTATACTGCATGCTCTGCCATCATATTTACGTCATTTTAAATTACAACATGTATCGTCCCCAAAGTGAAAGTGAATACAGCTCATGGTAAAAAGAAAATATTTTTTACTATTTGATATATCCTACATATAAATTACTTTTTACTACTTTTTTTACTCTGGAATAAATCTCTCGGACACGGAACAATTTTTTTGATATCTCCAAGTTCAACAGTTTAAAAAAATATCCTTAATATAGTTTATTTAACAGTAAGGAAATTTATAATACGACCGTAGGTATAAGATTGTTTATCTTCTTTACAGAGATATATACCAATATTTCAATAAATAAAGTTCAATTGTGACTATGTCAAACAGAACAGATAAACAGATTCAAGTGATCTTCCGAGTTCTAAAAAGTTAAAAGTCTATATACTATATAAAAAAAACTTTAAGCTCGCATAAAAGTTACTTTATATCTGCAATCCGAAAAATCTGAGATATGCTACTTTGGTACTAAAACAGAATGTATTTATAGAAAAAGCAATTCTTATGTGAGTTCACATTGTAGATTTTTACAGAAGTGGATTTTATTATATGTATTGTAAAATAATATCATTAAATTTTACCTTTGGAAGTTTTTCCGAAATCTAAAGAGATTAGTTCCCTTTTAGTTCTATACCTGTAGTACTTTTGCAATATTTTACAGCGCAAATATATCCACATTTATACCACTCATTTTAATTTATTATTTTATTCGCAGATATGTATTGCTGTAAAAAAAAACAACAATGTCAGCAATGCAAAACTATATATTCTTCGTAAAAATAAGGATAATGCTATTATGATACAAAATAATTTGATTACTTACGACAGAAAAGCTTTTAGTTTTTACAGATATTTTAAATAAATTATATAATAACTTTAATAAGAGGTGTTGAGTTTCAAGAAAAATATAAAACATATTTTTACAACAAATTTCACAGAAAGCTGTTTAAAAAACAGTGTCTTAAAAAAGTATCGCAAAAGATTTACTTTTAAACAAATTTTTGGAAAAGACTTACGGTTGTAGAAAGAAAACACCAAGAACTTTGCTGATGATACGTTATTAATATAGCTTGCATCGAACCACAATTCCAAGCAAAAGAGTGACACCATTGCCCAATAAAAAGTCAAATTATGAAAAAGAAGAGAAAGATAAAACTGTACGAAAATAATAAAATTATAAATATCTAAATGTGAATATTCTATTTCTATTAGACATTAACTTCTTTTACTAGTTCACCAGATAATTTTTAAAAAGTTATTTCATACATATATGTTTAGGTATATATACATGTATGTATAATGTATATAAAATGATAAACAAAAACTATTCAATACAAATCGTAGTCGAATGTGTAAACGGACACATGCGGATATCTTTTTTTCCATTTTTTAATCAAGCGATCGCTAATATTACAGAATATATAAGATAAAACTCTTGCAGTTTTGGACATTGTTCATTGTTTACTGTTAAAATAACGGAACATTTACCTACCGGGTGTACCGATTTTTACATAACGAAGATATAACTGTGTCAAGTTTTTGCACTGCGTTAGTAATTCCAACTTGTGATCAGTGAGGACAGTTTGGCACAAAGAAACTTCTTCCAGGCGTTGACAGGAACAAAGTAATCTGCGCAAGCTATTATCAGCGATTGTATCATCTCTGTAACAAAGATAATACAATTATTACATTACTTTAATCACAATTGGAAAATTAATGTAATTTTTTCAAGATGCCTACTCGAAATGCAAGAAAAGCAAACACAAATTTTGATAAAGGATGTGGTAAAATGTATTTTAAAAGAAAATTAGAAAGCACATACTTACAAAGGAAGGTATACTTTTCGTAAATTCTTACAATCAGCGAGGGCGTCAATACCCTGCGATGTAACTTTTCTTATGTCCTCTAAATATATTGCTTCAAAGTCTGGACACGAATGTCTCTACTCTATTGCAACTGTGCATAGGTTTATAGTGCCGAAAAAAGGTCTCAAAATTAACTCACGCATTTGTTGATATTTTTGCAGTATTTTGCAAAGACTTTGAGTTCCTATAGATGTACCACAAAAGTTTAAATGTTCCAAACCATTTAGCTCCTCGAGATACGAAAGTCCTTTATTGTTTATATAACAATAACTTAGATTTAATTCTAAAAAAGATATGTACTAGTTACGTGCAACTTACACATAATCTTGATAATCATATATATAGATATCAAGAGGCACGGTAGTGTCTCGCGCCAAGTCAGCGCAGCGCGAGACCACCGAGCCTCTTTTACGCCGAGACGATTTTTCAAGGGACCTTCGATTATCAGATCTCAATAACGGCTAATCCGATCGACTTCTAACTTGGCCCGATGGATAGCTTAGGTTCAATTTGTATAAGAAAAGTGTTTTTATTTTTCCTTTACGTGCCCTACGAGCGGAGATATCGCGATGCAAAATCTAAATACGGTGAATTTGATGACATTTTAATAAATTCTCCTTCTCCGTCGTACTTGTAGGCATGTAATGAGGTGCGAGGACGGGGGTGAGGAAATGTACGGTTCACTCTTTCGACGATGGCGTCGCTCGCAAGCTAATAGTGCAGTGCAGTGTAGCGTAGTGCAGTCAAGTGCAGTATGTGACAGTGCAAGACGCGCAATGCTCGCGACATTGAAATAAATTTGGTTAGTAACGAGGTGACCGCCCAGTTGCTCCTGCCAGTTTTAATATTAATTTAAAACATAAAATGGTTATGTAAAAATAAAAGTAATTTGTGCACCTATTTGTAATAAAGAGTTGGTACTTTATTTATATAAGATGTGCATTTATTGGATTCTCATGTACTTCTTTTCATTCCTGTTCAACAGTTATTACATTTTACATATTACGTGCAAGTTTGTTAATTATCAACAACTGCATAGCAGTGCACACATATAATTCTTGTAGATAATAATAATATATTGTATTGTAGTCACTATAAACTGTTTTATAAATAAATATTCTCTTTGCGTGATAATTTCTTACTTTTTTGATGCAATTATATCTTCCAATTAAGTCTGAAAATTATAATTGGGATAATAGGTTTATGTGGTAATGTATTTTTTACAATTTATACATAAATAACAGTTTAGCTTATACATGTTACAAAATGTGTGTATTTTTAAAGTTCAAAATGCAATTACAGAAATTAATACAGCATTTAATACAGGAGTACACAGATATACCGTCAAGTGGACTGCAACATAGATCAATTGATTGTCGACGAGTAAATATCGTACATATCATCATACAAATTATTAACTGTAAGTATAAATGTTTTTATTACTTTAAGTACTTAACATTATTTTAAATTAATTGAAAAAAATATTATATTTTCCGCGGCTTCCCATATGTATGTTGTGACCACGACCGCGACCGCGACCACGACCGCGATATCTCCCCGCTCTCTGCCATCTTGGTGGTCCTGTAATAATTTTTTATATAATGTATCTTATACATATACATACATGCATACATATGCATACACACACACACACACACATTTATTATGTGTATATATATATATGTAGATATATGTATATATATACACATACATATATATACATATATATATATATATATATATATACACATAATAAATGTGTGTGTGTGTGTGTGTAATAAAATCAGTATTTACGTGCTGTTTCAGTAGATACAGCTGCTGGTGCTGGTCCATTTTTTGATGTTGATTGTCCAGCTGATTTTGCAACAAGAGCTTTTGCTTTCGCCAATTCTTTTTCTAATATTTGAATTCTGTACTCTTGCTCTTTTATGTTGTCTTCTTCTTCTTCTTCTACGTTTATCTGGCAAAAATTAATTTATTATTTATTATTATAGCTTTTAATACAATACATTTACAAGGCTTTATTACAGAACTACTTGACTATAAAGAACTCTTTCCAGATTCGTTTTAGTTCATTATGTGTGATGGACTTGAGAGTAACAATGCTTGGAAAGAATTTTTTATCACCAAGTTACTCTGCGTATTTATATGTGAATTAAATCTAATAATATATTACATATTTTACATTTTATTATTTTGATACTTACAAGCATTTCATGATCTTCATCTCTGTTTTGATTATGATCATCTTCGTCCATGTTTTGATCTTGTTTTTTTTGCAACGCCATGATTGCGGTAATTTTGGCGATGTCTTGGGAGCTGTCTTTTTCGGGTTTTCCGCGGCCTTCTCCCGCACGTCCTCCTTAGTCTCCGCTTTTCACGTATTCGAATAGATGAGACACGTTGCGCTTTTCTCTTGGCTTTGTTCTTAGGTTTGTCAGTCGACAGCGTGAAGGAGCGGTTTTTGCCCTTGGTCTACACTCTGTACAACAGCACTAACAGAGACGGCGGGTAACGGGCAGGCTTGATTTTACCTTGTCAACATACATTACGTACATACATACACGAAGTACGGGCACGTGCTCATAACGCTACGGACGCGAGCTCGTAGCGCCTTTTGCTTTGTGTATGTATTTATATGTGTAATGCCCTTTTTTACCAACGTCGTTTAACCTGAACTTAGTTCAGTTTACTCTTTGTCTCTTTCAGAAATAGACGAAGAGTGAATTGAACTAAGGTTCAAGTTAAACGACGTTGGTGAAAACGGATATAAAGGTGAGATCAAGACCGCCATCTCTGTTGGTGCTGTCGTGCAGGGTGCAGAGGCAAAAACAATACCGGCTTCTTCACGCTGTCGACTGACAAGCCTAAGGACAAAGCCAAAAGGTAGGCGTAACGTGCCTCATCTAATCGAATCTACTCGAATACGTGGAAAGCGAAGTCTAAGAAGGACGTGTGGGAGAAGGCCGCGGAAAGTCCGAAGAAGGCAGCTCCTAAGATCGTTGCCAAAACTGCCGCGATCATGGCGTTGCAAAAAAAGCAAGATCAAAACATGGGCAAAGATGATCTTTTGATCAATCAAAACACAGATGAAGATGATGAAGTGCTTGTAAGTATCAAATTAATGAAATGCAAAATATGTAATATATTATAAGATTTAATGTTAAAGAATTTAATGAAGATTTACATGTAAATACGCAGAGTAACTTGGTGATAAAAAATTCTTTCCAAGCATTGTTGCTCTTAAGTCCATCACACATAATGAACTGAAAAGAATCTGAAAATAATTTGGAAAGAGTTCTTTATCGTCAAGTAATTCTGTAGAATAAAGCCTTGTAAATGTATTATATCGCCTAAGAGTATAATAATAGATATATAAATTATTTTTTGCCAGGCAAGCGTAGAAGACGAATTAAACAACATTATAAAAGAGCAAAACAAAAACAAAATTCAAATATTAGAAAAAGAATTGGCAAAAGTAAAAGCTCTTGCTGCAAAATTAGCAACCAAGGATCAGCAACCAATCAGTGCAAAATCAGCTGGACAATCAACATCAAAAAATGGGCCAGCACCAGCAGCTGTATCATCCGCTACATCTACCGAAACAGCACGTAAGTACTGATTTTATTAAATATATATATATATATATGTACTCTCTAAATCTGAATTAGTGAATAGTCACTGATATCAGTGTAAAGTATGCCATTGATTCGAATCATCCTTTACACTGATACTATTTACTGATTCAGATTTATAGAGTAAATATAAGATACATTATATAAAAAATTATTACAGGACCACCAAGATGGCAGAGAACGGGGAGAAATCGCAGTCGCGGTCGCGGTCGCAACATGCATATGGGAAACCGCGGAATATATAATATTTTTTTCAATTAATTTAAAATAATGTTAAGTACTTAAAGTAATAAAAACATTTATACTTACAGTTAATAATTTGTATGATGATATGTACGATATTTACTCGTCGACAATCAATTGATTTATGTTGCAGTCCACTTGACGGTATATCTGTGATGTATTCCTGTATCAAATGCTGTATTAATTCCTGTAATTGCATTTTAAACTTTAAAAATACACACATTTTGTAACATGTATAAGCTAAACTGTTATTTATGTATATATTGTAAAAAATACATTACCACATAAACCTATTATCCCAATTATAATTTTCAGACTTAATTGGAAGATATAATTGCATCAAGAAAGTAAGAAATTATCACGCAAAGAGAATATTAATTTATAAAACAGTTTACAGTGACTACAATACAATATATATTACAAATAAGTGCACAAATTACTTTTATTTTTACATAACCATTTTATGTTTTAAAATCTCGATAAAATATCTTAAAAGATACATTATTGCTTCTTACCGTTTAAATTTGTAAAATTTCAATATTTCATAATAATAAATTCATAGGAAAAGAATATAAAATATAAACTTAATGTAATACTTAATATTATTACAAAAAGAGCTTTTTATCTTCAAACTGCAACGCTGTTCATGAGAGAAAAGGATATTTTAATTATTTTTTCATAAATAATAAAGAATTCGAAAGATAGATTTATATGAAAACTAAGAAAATTTAAGAAAAAACTAAGAAAACGATTTATTGCCTGTATAATTATTTTTTCATCAATTTCGACTTGTCTATTAGGACCACTTCGACCAACTCCGATTATTTTAATCGGCCGATTATTTCATTAGAATTGACCAATCGCATTTGTCGTTAAGACAGATTGATCAATCACGGTTGGTACTTAATCGTCGATTAAAGTTAAGATCGGAGTTGGTTGAAGTGGTCCTTAATCTATTTCATATTTCGTAATGTGTATTTCGTAGGTAAGACCACAAAAGGAAATGATATCACAACAAAATTACCTTTTTAAAAAAAAGGTAAAAAAAAGCGCCAAGTTGCGCGCAGCATGTTAGCTCGAAGAAAGCGTGGTTATCTCAAAAAAACCGATGAGGTATCTTTGTACCTAAAAAAAACTGATGTGGTATGTTTGTACCTCAAAAAACCGATGATGTATCTTTGTACCTAAAAAAAACCGATGAGGTATTTTTATACTTCTAAAAAACCGATGTGGTATGCTTGTATTTTCACAAAAATGAATGAAATCTATAAATTGCGCCAATTAAAAAATAAATATATATTCTTCGGAAAATAACTGTTGCATTATTTTTAAAAAATATCTTTGTATTTAAGTGTCTTCCTACACAAGCGATAGTAGCTTTATTTTTCCTTAAAGAAATTATAATTTTCACAAAAATGAATGAAATCTATAAATTGCACCAATCACAAGATGATTATATATTTCTTCGGAAAATAACTTGTTGCACATTATATTTTTACAAAATATTTTTGTATTTAAGTGTCTTCCTACACAAGTCATAGTAGCTTTATTTTTCCTTACAGAAATTATAATATAACCAAATTCCGTTACCTAACTCAACCCCAGTGATATGAATCTTTTTAAATAAATGTTTTCTTGATTGATCTTTAAATAAATCTTTAAATTGCGTTAATCATAAAGATAAGATACAATTACAAAATTTTTAATCCAACACAGGAATACAAGGTATTTAAATGCAAAGATGTTAATCGCAAAGATTAAAAACTGTTAAAGAAGTAACAATAAAAAATGCAAATATTTTATTGAAATAAAAAAAAAAATTTCGTACAAAAACTTGGCGCTGCTTTTTTACTCCAGTTACAACAAAATTACCTTTTTAAAAAAAAGGTAAAAAAAGGCGCCAAGTACACGCGCAGCATGTTAGCTCGAAGAAAGTGGTTATCTCAAAAAAACCGATGAGGTATCTTTGTACGTAAAGAAAACTGATGTGGTATGTTTGTACCTAAAAAAATACCGATGTGGTATGTCTGTACCTAAGAAAAAACCGATGTATGTTTGTACCTCAATAAAAAAAAAATAAATATAATTTAGGGGAAAATGTGACTGGAGTAAAAAAGCAGCGCCAAGTTTTTGTACGAAAATTTTTTTTCTATTTCAATAAAATATTTGCATTTTTTATTGTTACTTCTTTAACAGTTTTTAATCTTTGCGATTAACATCTTTGCATTTAAATACCTAGTATTCCTGTGTTGGATTAAAAATTTTGTAATTGTATCTTATCTTTATGATTAACGCAATTTAAAGATTTATTTAAAGATCAATCAAGAAAACATTTATTTAAAAAGATTTATATCCCTTGGGTTGAGTTAGGTAACGGAATTTGGTTATATTATAATTTCTGTAAGGAAAAATAAAGCTACTATGACTTGTGTAGGAAGACACTTAAATACAAAAATATTTTGTAAAAATATAATGTGCAACAAGTTATTTTCCGAAGAAATATATAATCATTTTGTGATTGGTGCAATTTATAGATTTCATTCATTTTTGTGAAAATTATAATTTCTTTAAGGAAAAATAAAGCTACTATCGCTTGTGTAGGAAGACACTTAAATACAAAGATATTTTTTAAAAATAATGCAACAGTTATTTTCCGAAAAATATATATTTATTTTTCAATTGGCGCAATTTATAGATTTCATTCATTTTTGTGAAAATACAAGCATACCACATCGGTTTTTTAGAAGTATAAAAATACCTCATCGGTTTTTTTTAGGTACAAAGATACATCATCGGTTTTTTGAGGTACAAACATACCACATCAGTTTTTTTTAGGTTATACTATACAACACGTATATATACATACCTTTCAAATTTTTGCATATCTCTGAAATTTTAAGTACAGCTTGCTCGTCGACAGTTGGACAGCAACTTAATCTTAAGTGCGTTAAACGCCTGCCGCATTTGTCAAGAAAGTTTACGAAATCAATAACATCAAACTTGCTTTGTGTAAGATCTAACTGTTGCAAATATTCACACCTGACTGTAAAGTAACGAAATATTTTAGGCATAATATATTTGCGAGTTACACATTGCACATTCAAACGTGTATAGAGTTCAGAATCCCGTATTAAATTATAGAAGCGCCAATTCACTTGATTCATGCGGCATAACGTCTTCAAATCTAAGTTTCTTAATATTTTCAGTATGATTTCATCCTGCAAAGAAAAGATATAAAACTTTAATACATGAGATGACATTATAATAAATATTATTATTATAGAAAACTTTTAAAATACTTTACAGGAAGCGCAGAAAATTCATCCAAAGAGAGTTTCATACGCTTGGCATAAATCGAATGACTTTTCAATAAAATACGACGCGAGTAACTCTCTCCAAGAGGTTGCACATAACCAGGGAATACCTCACGAGATACCTTTTTGTGTCTAAAATTACTTTTGTAAGCAGTCCTTCATATGTCGCTGAAAATAACATTGGAACAAATTTCTTCTAATTATTAACAGGAATGAAAGAATTTGAATATACCTAATATTGATAATACCTTTTCAGAAGTAATGCAATATTCAGGAAAATTCTCTTGCCGATGGACTATATCCTGGTGTGCATTTTTAAAATCTGCTCTTAAGTTATCAGCCTCATGGTATGGAGAGTACATGCAGTTAATTTTTTTTAACAGATTAGTTAAACTCTCGTTAGGATTACTAGAAAAGATCAATTCTGATGTACCGATAAGCATCACTGCATCTAGCTTTGTATAAGTTTTAAGGGAGCTCCTTTTAAATACTAGTCTGAGCATTTTAGTTTTGATGATACACGGATGCGATAAGGGTGGGGAGAATAATCTCGAGGTTACAAGAAAATTTGATGTCGGAGGAAAAATTTGAGACATTCTATGAGGATTTTTTTACAACTGATGCCACTGCTTATCAGAACCTTGAGCCCAAATTTGAATTACTCTTCCAGGATTATATATTTCGTATATAGAGATCCCTTGATTGGATATACAGCTTTATGAAACTCGATATCTTCAATATAGAAAATATAATTATACTCTGTTCTCAAAAAAGAGTACCATCTTTAACAATATCTTATATATTTATTAATTTAAATTACATACCCCAATATAATTATCCCCGATCGTCTCATAATCCGTTATTTCCATCCATCTCATGGGTATTTTGTTTTGCCATAGAGACGTTGAGATATCAACATCATCATTTCTCTGTATTTAAAAGTAAAAATGTGTCAAATACTACATTTTTATTGAAATTAGGTTCGGCAGAGCAATAACAGGTAATACCAGAAAATACACATACCAACATTTTTTTATGGAAAAATGGTAAATAAAAAAATTCTCCATAGTTTGAAAATTTCGGTGGCTTATGTATGTCAGAGGCAGTATAAAATATGCTAAGATAATTGTGGTTTTCGGCAACAAATTTTTTCATCACAAATTGATAAATGAAGTCAACACTATCCTCCTCTTTTACAGATATTCTGCCGACATAGAGATATCCACTGCTGCTCTCACAACATTCTAAAGATTGATAATGGGATGTCATATTCTCTCTCTAGAAAAGACAAAAAATATACGAAATTAATAAAAGTCCTTGCTTCTTTAACATATGCTAAAATGCAATTAAATATAATATATAAGATAATAAGGCACTAGAGCCTACGCGCGGTAATTGGTGCGCAATAAAATTTTTAATCAAAAATAATTTACAAGTACGTACGTTTCGACTCAATCTTCGAGTCCTCTTCAGCGCATAAATTAAATAAATACACAAATATAAAAAAACTCGCAACTTCGCATAATGCCGTAGTCAAAAATAAGATGTAAACCGTAGTCATAAGTGTTAAAAAAACTGTCAAACAAAATTCTGCACATTCTCGCAGTTCAATTAAAAAGTAAAACGCGGTCCTATATAACGCAGTCCTGAATGTTACAAAGGTGCAAACGCATTGTGTCTTACACTTATACATTCGCAGATGCATTCTCCGAAGAACTACCAGGCATCCTCAGAAAAAAGATAGATGACATCCTCATCTCCACTATCTCCAGGAATGTGAAGTGCATGATACCTGTGTAGTTAATTCGGAGTAACATCCAACAAATGCAACCACAAGCGCTTGACAATATAGATTAAATATAAACTTACAATGTGTAGCTCACTCCGTAAAAATTAATTTCAATACTTAATACACGACTTGTCATCTCAACGTTTCAAATAAAAATGACTAAAGGTCGAACAACAACCTGGTGCCGGAGTATAAAATAAACGAAAAACAAAGTAACATCAAAGTTTGGCAAGACCTTCAATAGCGCCAAAATAAATATCCGGAAGATTCTCTGTGTCCGTCTGCAGATTTAAACCTTTGTTTTGTCTTTTAATGTTTATCATTTCAGATATTAGTCGTTTCTTAAAAAACGGTTCATTATCCAAAATTACCACTCTATTCCAATCAAAGTCGTGGTTACAATCTAATCTATGGTCAGTCAAGACAGAATGAGACTTAGTTTTTCTTCTAATGTGAGACTGATGTTCTTCAATTCTCGTCTGTAATTTTCTTCCAGTCTGGCCCACATATGATGCATCACAGTTCATGCAATTTATTTTATATACAACGTTACTCCTAGAAGGATCGGGGAGAGTATCTTTATGCACCTTTATAAAATTACGCATTTTGTTGAGACTATAATATGAGAGTTTGACATCCAAATCTTTAATTTTGTGTCTGTATTGTTCAGAAATTGAAGGGATATACAGGATATACGGGATTTAATTTATGCGCTGAAGAGGACTCAAAGATTGAGTCGAAACGTACGTACTTGTAAATTATTTTTGATTAAAAATTTTATTGCACACCAATTACCGCGCGTTGGCTCTAGTGCCTTATTATCTTATATTTTTTAATTCAGAGAGCCTTTATATTCCTTTGATTGAAATAAATATATATTTATAATTATAGTGCAGAGATTATATAATCTCAGTACATCTTGCTTCCATTCACATTGCTAGACATTTTTATCTGCTTATGTTCGTTACGTATACCATAGATTTTTAATACCTACTGGCAGTGAATATTAGAACGCAGCCCTTGCAGAAAGAGATTTCAATTAACAAAACAAATCTTCCACAGAGAACAGTATACAGGGTGTTCGAAACAAAAGTACCCAGCCGAAAAATGGGGGTAGATTGGGTCAAACCGAGACGAAAAGTCATGTACCATTTTGCAAAATTTGCAATAGTTAATGAATTATTAATTGATACGTCTGAGCAAATGAGCGCATGAGAAGCGGTAGGCCGAACTCGGCAGGCACGTAAAATACCATTTTATGGTATTAAATGGTATTTTACGTGCTTGCCGAGTTCGGCCTACCGCTTCTCATGTGCTTATTTGCTCAGACGTATTAATTAATAATTCATTAACTATTGCAAATTTTGCAAAATGGTACATGACTTTTCGTCTCGGTTTGACCCAATCTACCCCCATTTTTCGGCTGGGTACTTTTGTTTCGCACACCCTGTATAGTTAGATTTTCTAAAAACATAAATTTCTCTAAAATTACTTTTTAAACGTTTTTATTAGCTAATTGTACTTCTGTTATAGAATATTAATGTACATAAATAAAATTTAAAATATGTAAGTCAAACTTAAATATTTCTTTACTGTTGCATTATTATTTTATGACAGAATATATAATAAGAAGGATTATTTGACCAAACTGACGTTTAATGTCGTAGTATTACATTAATTCACAGTCGACGTTTCAACACTGGTTTTGTGTCCTTATCAAGAGTTTGCTATAACAACAAAATCATGTTACAAGAAAAATAAAACGCACAAGGAACAAAGAGCGGAGAAAAAAAAAAGACAATATATACCTGTCACATACTAAAAATTAACCGCTCATAGAGCACAAAAAAAACCTTCTTGCAGTTTTAACACTGTCAAATTTCGAAGTGAAGGAACCGCATCTTTCCTTAATTAATCGTGCAATGTAGCCCGAAAAGAGACATAGTCGGAAAGGAGAAATGTAAGAGTCGCCGATCCGAGTCGAAGGTCGGCGTTGAAATAATTTAAAAATACAGGCTATGCGAGTGGGTCACAGAAAGAAAAACGTAAGCACGAAGAGAAAAACAGTTATGTAGGTCTTATAATTCGGTCATATAACGGATTCAGATATTCCGTGTCTTTTTTGAGATTGATCGTATTATTGTGTTTTTTAATGTAAAACATCTCCGCTATTTCTCTCTTCCTCACATTTCTCTCCCTATGCAACACTTCAGGAGTGGACCCTTTAAAATTATGCCCGTGCATCAATCGGTGCTTGCTGACTACCGAGCGCTTACTCTCGTCTTTTTTGATGTCACTAAGATGTTCCTTCACACAAGTTTCCAGGTGTCTTAATGTTTGTCCTATATAGGACACATTACAGTCATTACAGTCAATTTTATAAACTACACCCGTTTCCTTCATGTTGTCCAGCTTATCTTTGCCACGTTTTATGACAGAATCAAGCTTTTTAAGGATCGTGTGGAGGACATCGAAGCCACATCGGTTCAAAGTACGGCGAATATTTAATATATAATATATATTGAATATATAATATATATTGGTAATAAATAATTAAACAAATGTATCATAAGGCTCTAAACAAAAACAAATTAAGTAAATAATGGGCTATGAGAGCCGACGCAAGATCTGATATGCGAAAAATTATATTTAACAATACATAAAAATATCAAACGTTTCAGCCCTAAATCGGGCCCTCTTCAGTGATCATAAGTCAAAACGCATATATATGATGTACAACAAAAAAAAAAGTCAAGTTAGGCAAACAGCGGTATCGCAAAATACTAATGCGAAAATATTACCACATGCTTCAGTGGTCGAATTGGGACGACGCCTGCACGGATAGCGGGAGGTTCCAGGTTCAAACCTTGGCTGGGGTAATATTTTTCGTAATAATTTCTTTAACATTATTAGTTGAATCGTTTCGCTATTCAAGCGGGGGCTGTGTTTTTAAGTCTGACAAATCTAGTCGGAGCATAGTTTTCAAGAGTTGGAGGTAAAAATTGATTTAACTAAAGGGAAGGAGGGCATAATATGTGTATCACACAATAAAATAATATTGGGCTATTAAGATTTAAGTTTGGACCGTTGTGGCGATCATGCTAATTGTATTTGATTTAATATGTATATACGGTCGAGTAAGTTTTTTAATATAAATACATTTGATGATTTAAACTGCTATTAGTTATATACTTAAATTAATAAAGAGAAATTTATATTTCTAGACTCTCTAATATTAACTGATTAAATTTTACTTTTTACCTTTTACAGTGTAACATAATAAATATGATAGTAGACATTCCAGCACATACATACCATATTATACTCCATTCAGTATTAATTATATCGATAGCAGTGTGTCTGGGTATTTATCTGCTGATGATGTACACGTAAGTCATTACTCATTATCAATTAAATAATACTTAATTATAATTATAATATAGTTATAATCTACAAAAATTTTCTATACGCACATGTTGCTATATATTCTTCGAAAAAAAACGCACGTGATAATATTTTATTAATAATATAAATTTTTCGTAGATTGCTGGCCTTCTTGTTGTAAACCAAACATTCGGAGAAAGAATATACGTGACGGGGCTGAATTTCTTGGCCAATTGGTCATTCAATGGTGTCTTAGGGATGAGTTACTTATCTTTATCCGCCACTGGACAGACTCCTATCTTCAACAACATGGTCGCGCAAGGCATGATGTCGCGACTCGTTTTTAGTTTCTACTTCAATCGGTATGTATTTTTCCGTATGCTTCACGTGTGTTTAAATATATTTTAATAATTTATACATATTTTATTTTTCCATGCAATGTAAAATGCTAATGTACAATATAAATATCTACTACCTTTACAGAAATCTCTCGGCCGCGATGGGTGGTGAATTGGTATTAGGTGGCTCCGATCCCGCACATTACGACGGCGAGTTTACGTATGTTAGTGTTAACGACAAAGCATACTGGCAATTTACCATGGATAAGTACGTAGTAGTTTCTAAATTATACATATGTCAATCACGGATCATGTGCCAGCTAATTGTTAATGCTATTGCACTGTATAGGGTTCAAATAAAAGATCGCATCTTATGCGCGAACGGCTGTCAAGCTATTGTCGACACGGGCACCTCCCTGATATCTGGAACACCGTCGGCTATCGCAGTTATTTACAGTCAGATTGGTGTTGATAATGTAACAGTAAATAATATAGATTATAATTTTTTTCTGCAATGACAGTTCTTAACAATCTTAAATAAATTATTGAAATAAATTAATAAATGTTTGATAAATTATTGATTATTAATATGGATTACTAACTTTAACCTTCGTTTAAAGGTGGATTGCGACGAGATTCCTAGTTTTCCCGATATCAATTTCGTCCTAGGTGGTAATACACTTAAACTTACTAGTATAGATTATGTCGTTAAGGTAAGGTATATGGCGTCATATAACGGTGTAAATTGTTTTAAAATAGAAATATTATGCCAAATTTAATTTTTTATAGTCTACAGGAAACGGTACTACAACATATGCGGTTTCTTTGATTACATTCCGGAGGAAAATGGTCCGACGTGGGTTTTGGGCAATTTATTTATTGGTCGGTACTATACCGAGTTTAATATGGAGAACGACTGAGTGGGATTTTCCGCTGTAAAATAAATATTGATTGCCTTCTCATGAAGTTATCATTAAATATTAGAAAATCTAAATAATATTAATAAACAAATAAGTTCAAGTTTTTCTAGAATACCGACTTCCATGTGCTTAAGTATTGCCATGTAATTTTTATTTTTTACTATTTACGTTGTATGATGTTAAATAAATACGTACGTGAAAAATTAGAACCAGGATATTCGATATATTATTTCAACTAACGATTTAGTACATCTTGTTCTTTCAACAACTAACGAATTGTTGTAAGATATTGGAAACACAGATGAGTCTATTAAAATAAAGTATATATTTTTTGCACTATAGGTATGTTGATTTTATATATTAACTTTTCAATTTTATTTAAGTGCAGTATCTTGGAAAATATTATTTCATGTATTATAAATTTACGGCTTAAATACAAGCACCTACAAGATATCGTATAAAATTTTATTTATATGTATAAATATAGCATACCGCATTCATATTTAATGTATGTTTTTCTGTATTCTTTATACACGCATAAACGTATGCACGTAAATCATTTGCTTATTAATAATTATATAAAATTTTCGAATTATAGATACCAAACTGTCGATTCTAAAATTATTATGTTACATGTATTTTAATTAATAAATGTTAGAATATATCGAGAAAATTGGTTTAGGAACTGGTATCTCACTGTCGTTAATATTATAACTTTGCATTTTAAAGATGTTATTTTTAAAACTTGCGTGTACTTACTGCATTAAGTACTTCATGCCCGTGTCAAATAAAAATCTAAACACAAAGAAAGATAATAATCGGGTGAATTCGGTGTAAGGACAATAAGATTTTCTGGCAATGCACGTTTGTAAAAAAATTTATATAATTACAATGTCAATGTTTCTACATTGGTAGGAGAAAATAGCTAGAATAGTAGGTACATCACTCCTATAAATAATAGTAGCTAAACATCTTGTGTGACATACAATTTACGCACAGAATTTGGTTATTTTTTTTGCAAAAGTTAATCTATAAAAGAAAGGCTTCAAAAGTAAATCGTACGTAAAAGTAATTTTTAATTCTAAACTAACATTTTCAGGATTTTATCGTTTATTTCAACTTTTTTTTTATTTTGTATATTATACTCTTTTTCATTATTTGGTTCTTAGATCTGGGATCAGATCGACCGACTAACAATTCCGATATAAATAGGTACTATAGTAGCGCAAGTGTATCCGATTATGAGGACATAAAAGCTGAATGCAAGCTGCTTTAGCAACATTACTTTGAAGTCTTTCTTCTTCGCAACTTTTCTAGCTCGATCTCACGTCTTATCTCCGCGAGAAAGTCGGCTCGGGATTTAAGGATCAAACCGGCCTTCGTCATCTATTGAATAATGTCTTTTACCCTTTGATACAATGGCCAATCTTCGCGAGTGACATATGATAATTGTGTCATCTCAATCAGTCTTCTCGATCTAATAAGATCTTGACCCTTGTATATAGGTACTATATACTAATAGCCGCGTATGAAAATTTTGAGTTATAGACATTTGAAATTTCGTGGAATCCGTACATACATAAAATAGGCCTTATAAAGCTAGATCTAATCAACCGAATCTTAAAGAATTAATGAAATAAGGGTAGAAAAGACTAAAGAATATAATAGGATTAGAAATAGCCAGATATCTCAAAATTTACTGAAGTTAGAGCATCTACGGACATTTCTCAAACAATTCAAAATTTATAAAAAAAGAACCACTTTACCGATTATCGCCAAGTTCAATACCAACCTTCCTTAAATGATACTCTATCGATTAAAAAAAGAAATTCAGTCCAATATCTAAAAATTTACGGAAGTTACAAAAACCACGGACATGAAATTCGCGCGTGCACGCAAGCATGCACGAACACACACACACACGGACAATTTTTAAAAAATGCGATTTGTTGACATTTTAGAACATTTTAAACACATTAGCAGCGGCAACTAAAGAAAAAATTGTTTCGCGAAATCAAAGCTTCCTCTGTGAGGAAGATCATATTCCAAAATCGTTTCTGGCTTTGGTCAATCAATTCTAAATTCAGTTCTAGAATCGATTGCAACTTACTGTCTATAGAGTCTATTATATCTAGAACTCTGACTATAGCTCCAACATTAAGCATATTTTATTTGTATTAATCCTTAATATATTTATTTGTAACTAAATTTTATATTTATTCTTTTTCTTTTATTTATCACGATTGCCTTTAGTTGAAAAGATTGTTCTAGCTGGGTATGTAGTTTGAACAATATGTAGATTAAAGCAGTTACAACGCGGAATCTAACAGAGTACAGAATTACGAAGTTTCTCAAGTGTGTTATTTCAGTACTTCTGCAGGACTTTAGCGGCAAGCAGTTGCTACACAACGTACTGGAGAATATTAAATAGTTGTATGATTTCGACGAGAACTCAATACGCTCCATTTTTCATCTCGAAATTAAAAAACACACTTAATATGTATTTCTGACCGTTTTACATCTTACCCGCGGACCACGGTCTTACCGTCGGGTAAGATGTAAAACGTGCAAACTACAATTTGATTATATTTTATTGGATATAAAAATGCCTCAAATAAATAAAGTCACGTATAAATCTTCATTTTATGTTTGACACAATTTTTTACATTATTATTATACTGTAAAAAACAGATTTGAATAAAGTGTGCTTGAAATTAAACAAATAATACAATATCATCATCATCATAGTTATTATCATCATATTCATATTCAAAGTAATAGTCACGATAGTCCGATTCATAGGCAGGTAAATGGGTATATAGACGGGGATCTGGGTATTCGCTTTTCAAGTCTTTCGACTGGGCAACGTCGGCTGGGAGGTAACTACCGCCATATTTAACATAGACGTCGTAAACGATATTGCCATCAGAACTTGGTCCGCTAACATAGATCGTTTGCAATTTAGGACACCGCCCCAAGATCCTGATAAACCTATATTGTTCTCTAGGTACATCTAAGTATACTTGTTTTAAGTTTTTACACAATGTGAGTTCTTCGAGAAAATCGTCTTTAAGATGCGTCAAATTGACTTCTTCGAGGAGTAGACAGGAGGAAAACAATCTACGCAAGCTAGGCTTATCTATTGTGTATTCTTCATAGGACTCATGTCCACGGGGGTTCCTGTAACAAAAGCCATGTACTATTATTATAATTCATTAGTATATTCTTGTTAGTATATTCTTTATAAAAATGTACAAATTTTGATTAAAAATATACTAATGTACTTTATAAAAAAAATGCAGCACACATACGTACATCCATGAAAGGTTCAGTTTTCGTAAATTTTTGCACTCAGCGAGGGCATCAATACCGAGCGAAGTAATATTATTGCCTCCTAAATTTATTACTTCCAAGTCTGGACACGAATTTTTCAACTGTATTGCAACTGTGTCTAGAAGAACTGTGCCCATGTATTCCCGCAGTCTATTCAATCCGCTCAAATTTAAGTCACGCATTCGGCGATTCTTTTGCAATATTTTGCAAAGAGATTCAGCTCTTATATTAAATGTGCATCTGAGATTTAAATTCTCTAGAAATTCTAGATTTTTGAGATACAAAAATCCTTCGTCCGTTACGCCATAATTCACACACTCATCATTACAATAACTGAGATCTAATACTAAAAAAAATATATATGTATTAGTCATATACAATTTACCTGTTTTAACAATAATTTATTTATGTTATACCTTTCAAATTATTACATATCTTCGAAATTTGTAATAGGGCAGAGTTGTCAAGAAATTGGCAATCCCTTAATCGTAAATGCGTTAATTTATTGCCGCAAATGTTAAGGAAGTCATTGAAATACGAAAGAGAAATATCGCTTGATGTAAGATCCAACTGTTGCAAAGATTCACATCTGGGTGCCAAGTAATCCATGTAGGGTCTATTTCGTAAATGACGTAAATTCAGAGATGTGATGAGAGAACTATCCCGTGTTAAATTGTTGAAGCGTTTATTTACTCGGCTTATACGGCACAACGACCTTATATCTAATTTTTTAAATATTTTCAGTATAATTTCATCCTAAAAAGATAAAAAATAAAATTTTAATACATGAGATCATATTATAAATAAATATTAGTACGAGAAATAGACTTTTGTGGACTTACAGGAAACGCAGATAAACTGCATCTTGATTGCTCCTTGGATTTATTCCAATAGACTTCGTTATCTTTTACCGGCTCTGATAAAAAGCAATTGTAATAGTAATAGTTATAGTAATACCCTTCATTACAATCTGGTGTTAAATTATGGATGTCCTTTTTACAAGGATACTTCCACTTCCAGTTAATGAATTTTAACAAATCAGTTAAACTATTTTCAGGATGAAGGATTAAATTTAATGTACCAATAAGCTCTACAGCATCTAAATGTGTAGTATAGTTCCGATAGTTTGACTTAAAGTTTAGTCTGAGTATTTTGGTTTTAAAGTCACAGAATTTTAAAGGCGGGGAAAACATCCGTGATCTAGAAGGAACATCCTGAGTTGGTCCAGTCCATAATTCAAACCAGCGCTTATTAGAATCTTGAGCCAAAATTTGAGTTACGTATCCAGGTTTATATACTTCATATATAGAAACTCTGATTGGATATACGGCTTCATGAAACTCGAGGTCTTTAGAATAGAAAATTTAATTATAATCTTTTCTGAACATAAATGTATGTTCGTTAACAATATTTTATTGACCAATTTAAGTGTTACATACCAATATAATTTAAACGGATGACACCATCCGTATTATCGTGTGGTTTATTACAATATATGCATTGTAAACTTGCATGGGGTAAATATGGTTCTTTCTGATATGGAGATATTGAGATATCGAAAATATTATAGTTCTATATTTATAGAAAATCAAAAGAATGTTGAATACTACAATGTCTTGCAGCATAAAGTTAAATTACGATTACTCTCTACAAAACAATAACACATAATATCAGAGGAAATACACGTACCACGTGAAGTGTTTTTGAAAATTTTCCATAGTTTGGAAATTCGGTAGGTGGTCCAATTATGTTTGAACCAGTATCCTCTATACTCCAAGTATTCTCATAGTTGTACTTTTTAGCTACGCTATTGCTGTCCTTTACAAATTGATAAATGAAGTCAACACAACCTTCACTTATCACTATTCTGTTTGTTGTTATGTAAGGATATTCGTAATTACTCTTGGAATTTAAATGACAATGGGATATCATATTCTCTATCTAAAAAAAGATTAAAGATATGGAGTTAATAATCTTTGAGCTGTTTTTAGCATACGTTAGAATGCTATATTATAATAAGATATACCTACATATATCTATTATAATTATACTGCAAAAATTGTTAAAAAGACTTGTTATAAAAAATGGAGCAATTTTAAATGTAAATAAAAATAAAAATACTTTTCTTTTTGTACTTTTCAACATAATTATTTTTATTACATTGTATTCTGTATAATTGTAATAAATTTTTTTATTGATTTTAAGGTTTTAACTTTTATTCTAAATTCTTTATTGCATGCTCACTTTTTCACACCGGTGGGTCAAAATTTCGTTTTTGCTCTCGATTCAAGAAAAATTTATTACATGGATTGTATTCAAAATATAGACATAAACCCTATTTTGAATTTTAAAAAAGAATGTTTGCAGATTTTGAGATGCAAATTTGTAGTTTCTAGCTATATCTCAACGGTAGATATATGTGATCAAAAACCACGTGCGTACTTTTGCCCTACTCTAATCTATTAGAAAATATAAATATAATTTTGTATTATTGTCATATTATTTTGAGGTAATAATCTTAATAGTGCATTGAAATTAGCTTTGTCCTTTTAACTTATAAAATATAAATTTATAGATATATGAGTAATTAAATATGAGTAATTTAAGAAAACTTTATATATGATATGTCAAAAATATATAGAATAGGTACAATAGAAGATTTTTAAATGAATTTAAAATATGAAAATTCTAATACTAATATATGTCAATGTTCTTATAATTCTTAAGGTAGTTCGAGCACGACAATTATAACCCAAAATTTTACACTCTAAATCAACGTCAAAACATCCGACTATTCACTGTTACAGGCTGAAAACTTTTGAATAGTTCTGTCCCTCACACATAGAACAAAAGACTATTCTGTTATTTTTCTTCTCCATTTGCTTCTTTATATTCACGTCTATTTATTATTGTATTTCTAAATCTGAATGGTCAATAATTTCGGTTTTTTTTTACTAGTATTCCTAAAGTGTCCTTCTATGACTATATATCCGTTTTTCATTACTTTCTTGAGTTTTGTTCTAATTATTAAAATTCAAAATACGAGTTTTCCGTATGCTTTGTGAATACAATACATGGAAAAAATGCAATTTTTGATGGCGCGATTATCTCGCGTTCGGGATGGTCAATCACTTTTATAAGTACAAACTAGACGTATAGATACCACATTTATTAACATGTATAGTAAAAATTTCAAATTTTTCTTAAAATTTGCGATTTACGCTCAAACTACCTTAAATAAAAAGTCTTTAAAATTAACAAATTAAATTGTTCAAATTTTGCGCGTTTAAATACCGGTCTACAGTAGATGTTTCAAGCCTTAAACTATAAAAAATTCACTAATCACAGTCGATTATTCTTTTCACATTTGACTGTGATTGGTCAATTTCTTAGGTCTTAGAGCTTATTGCACCTACTGGTCGACCTATGGCCGGTATACATTATAGACGGACCTTATTTCAAGACCGTCTTAAGAAATGTCTTAAGATACTAATACGGTCATTTCATTGGCTGGTTGGAGTCTTAAGACTGCCTTTGACCAGACTTAAGAAGATCTTGAATATAAGATCTTACTATGAATACCGGCCTATGTGCGCGATCGTGCATTGTGTGATGGGACGCGATAAAGTCGCTGTGCATCAGTGAACTATAACACTAAACTGGAATATGAAGACCTACGCACAATAAAGTACATATTAAAAATAAAAATAAATATTAAATGTTAGGATATGTAAATATAGGAATAATCTTGTAACACACAAATATTAAATATTAGATTTAAACTGCGGTACACTTCACAGTATAACCAGTATGCTCGCTCTCTGTCGGCATCTTTGATTTATCGGTTTGATTTATCATTATTATTTGTGGGCCAACGGCGTATCAACGCTTAACTGGCCCCGGGTTTTCAGGGTTGTACTTACAATTAGAAGTTAAAGCGTCCCAGGTTTTCAGGATTTTACTTAAAAGAGGCGCATAAGAACTGTATACATTATTTATGCGTTAGAAATGGCCTAGGTAGAAATACACGAAAAAAGATTGTACGAATAAAAAATGATTAATGAAATTTCTAGCACAGCAGTTTCGATGAATTGTTCAAATGCTAATTAGATATAAAATAACTATTATAAATTATAAGATTAAATATTAATATGTTATTATAAATTATTGCAAATTATTATAAATTATAAAGTTAAAGTTGAAATTATAAAGAAATAGTGCGATTATTTTATTTGTCGTTAAAGGTTTTATATTTGTGGTAAAGTTTAATTAAAATTAATAATGCAAAAACAAAAAATATTATTTTTGCAAACTACTATAAGTAAATATATAGTCCTTTGTTTAAACAAGAATTTTTGCGACAACTCGCATATTTACATAAATAAATAAAAACTCAAGAAAATGAGGAATATTGCGATGTAGGATCTAAAAGTAGACATTTCAAGTTTTTGATTGCTTGTTTAAAAAAATTTCTAGCTCAATTTTTTGCCAAGTTATGACAATTTTAATTTTAACGTTTTATCAAAAATTTAAGAAATGGTAAATATGCATATTAGGTCAAACCTCACCGATGATCTTGACCTTGACATATGTTATCAAGGTCACCCTCCTGAGTGACCTTCAGAAAGTTTTAGCTGGCATTCATTGTTTATTAAAAAGTTATAAACAATAAAAGTTTGACAAATATAGCAATTATTTTGAGTATTGAAAAGCATAAACGACCTTGACCTTGACAATGTTGTCAAGGTCACCCTTTTGAGTAACCTTCAGAAAGTTTTAGCTGGCGGTCATTGTTTATTAAAAAGTTAGAAACAAAAAAAATTTGGTGGGAAAAATTATTTAAAGCAGTGAATTGTTGGTATATTGAAAGGAAAGTTATCAACTATTCTCTGCTTTAAATAACTTTGGCAGAATTTTTTTTTAAACGAAAATTTACATTTTAAGAACGAATAGAAGCATTTTTTAATATAATGGCAAAACATTATCCATCTTCTCTGTAATAAAAGATAAAATATATAAGTTTTTACATGCAGTTTATTACTTTTATTTATTTCTCTTTATTAACCCACTGCTTTCAAAGTTGAAGCACATACAAAGCACATACAAAACACACACTTGTAAAGCGCCCCACTAACCTATAGGTATTAGTGACGCTTTTTACAAGTATGTGGTTTGTAAGTTGAAGCACATACTCCCTATTCTTTGCTTTAAATAACTTTTCTTTTAATATACCAACAATTCACTGCTTTAAATAATTTTCCTTCATTCATACATGTACTATTTCCACATAAATATCAGTCATTTACGTCTATTAGTACTCAAAATAACTGCTATATATTTCAATTTTTTTTGTTAATTACTTTTTAACGAACAATGACCGCCGGCTAGTAACTTTTGAAGGTCACTCAGGAGAGTGATCTTGACAACATATGTCGAGGTTAAGGTCATCGGTGAGGTTTGAATTAATATGCATATTTACCTTAAAAATTACTGAAAATGTCAATAGCTTGATTTTAAAGAAAAAATTTTTGTAATTTTTTTTATCTGGTAGGGTCAAAGTATGAAGTATATACTGTAATATCCTGCTGGCATTTTTTTTTTAAACAATTTGAAACCTACTTGTTGCTGATTTTATGAAAAAAGGCAAAAAATGCAAGTAACAATTTGTTTAAACCATCGTGGAATTTTCAAAAATTGTCGTAGAATAACGAACCAAATTGCATTAAAAAGCTGAAAGTTTCAGCTTTTCAGCGATTCTTTGATCATTTCTGTACGATGATTCGTTCAAAAGAAATGACATTTCTTGTGCGCGCGTGCGACGCTCCAATTTATTTGACGTCTATCGACAGCGCGCTCCGTAAATTTACCGCGCAGCGTATATCTTGCAAAACTTATTACGTGAAAAGTATTGTTTGTACGAAAAAAACTTGTACTACATTTTTTGTAGAGAATTTTATGAGCTACAAATTTTGTAATAACCATTTTTGCCGTAGGACTAATGAATAAGAAGATATTCGCGAAAAACTGTGTTCCTTTACGTTTGACCCTCTGTACAATTTTTAACAGGGGTCACATCGATGGGGACTTTTCACATATTGTTTTTAACATCGAAATAAAAGTCCATGCAAAAATTCAGCTACTTGCGAATTATTCCGCAGAAAAATCCTAATTTCCCTGTACTATTGGTGGGGATAGATGTCTAGAGTGGGGACTAGTAGGGAATAGCCGAGCTAGACTTCTATCCCCACGGAGCGATCAGAAGAAAGAGAGAGGACTATATCCACGGCAATGTCTGCACCGTAGGTCTTCCAACGCGTGCTCTTACGGCAGGGGCCGGTCTATCTAAAATCTATGGGTCCTCTTGAATGCTTTGAAGCGTTTTTCTTCTTCTTTTTTTATTAAAAGAAAGGAGAAGAGGAATGCTTCGAAGCATTTGGAGCGCACGTCAAGTGGACCGCAGCCTTACTCTAATTATTAATATTAGGATTTATTAATTTTTATTATTGCGCTAAACTTCGAATATATGTATCTTACGCTAAAGATGACCCAAAGAAAGGGTCGTAACGTCCGTTTGTCAATTTTTAAATTATGTAATGACTAATCAATATATTATTTAAAATATATTGGCTGCGCACTAATTATTGCGCTTAGCTCCCATTGCCTCTCTCACTTGCCTTTTATAATTTATTCAAGAGAGTTTTAATACTACTTATATTAAATATTAAAATATGTAAATGTAGGAATATTCCTACATTTTTTATCTTATATTTTATTACTTTTAATTTAGATTCCTAATATTTAATATTTACCTACTCTTATTTCTATATATGTGCTCTATTGTGCACAGGGCCAACTCGAGTCAGATACTCTACTCTAGAAGATAACGGGACGAAAAGGAGAATTGCGGTCAACTCGTCTGTTTCTGTTGCTGTACTTTACGACAATAATTCAGTACCATTGACCAATTAAAAGTTCGCTAAACAGAGATAGAATAGCAGCAAAGCAACCTGTCTTTTTCTTCTTCTAACCCAGGCACTAACATAAAAGTTCACATTTTAGTATACTAGTATAACATACGTGTATACTAAAATGTGATGTCACGGATATACTTAAGCATATATGCACAAAAAAATGGATTAAGTCTAAGAAAATAGATTAGGCGAGCGTTTCTGCATTCTGTACGCAAGAGCTATACTAGTCACAGTCACGCATGTCTATACTTAGACATCCGTGACTGTGACTAGTATAGCTCTTGCGTACAGAATGCAAAAACGCTCGCCTAATCTATTTTCTTAGACTTAATCCATTTTCTTGTGCATATATGCTTAAGTATATATGCACCTATGCACGTTTGTCTGGATAGATCCTAAATTATTACAAATGCTGCGTACTGTATGATGCATTGCCAGCAATTTATTAGATCGCATGCGAATTATTACAAAAAATTGTATCATGTGCTCTTAATAATGATATGATTGCATGTTATTTATTGGCTGCACTAAAAAAAAAAAACTGATTGCTTGATCCAATGGTTGATTCAACAATTATTAAGTTTTACTACAAAAAGTATAGTTTATTCATGTATGGTTTATTCAACCATTAAAAATTTTTAATCAAGAATTAACTAAACCAACTCAATCAAATTATTTTGTTCGAAATACTTATAGTAGCATTTATTTTTTTGCTTGCCATTTTTACCTAGATAATATTGTTTAATACCAAGTAATACGTTAAAAATTTTTATGCCCATTCGATATATGATATATTACTTGTAGTGTAACCTAATTAAAAATAAATACGTACCTTGTTTCAATTACTATATGTATATATAAAAAAATTCTCCTTCTTTAAAATATAACGTTAAGATATCTTCGTCGACGAGCAAAATATATCACAGACCTTGTAGCTCGACAGCTAGCGAAGAAATGGTATGAGAGCACGTGGCAAGAAATAAGGATGCAATCCCACGTGGAGGAAAGAACGGAATGGAAAAGAAGCACTGCAGTGTCTGTAGTGCATGGGAGGTAACCAATCGGAACGTTTATCCAAAAGACAGATCAGGGGTCTGGAGCCTAGGGCCTAGGGCCCTCGAAAAATATCGCATACGATGTCAGAAATATCACTGCACTTTCCAACCAATAGCACACTTGCAACGTGTGATTTTTTAGTGACATTCATGAATAATATTTTACTAGAATTTTGTTTTCTTGTTAGTTTGATTAATATCTTAAAATTAATTATTTGAAATCCGATTTCAGTATCTTAAACTTTTCCAATATTTTAATAGTTTATGTACACATAACGCGAAAATACAATGCTACTTATGACGAACGCTGTTGGGCATCTAAATATTCTAAATTATAAGATTCAATATGCCCATTCGATACATATGATACTTGTATAGTGTAAATTAATTAAAAAATAAATAGGTACGTACCTTGTTTTAATTACTATATATAATCCTCTTTGTTTAAAATATAATAAAAAGATCTTTGTCGACAAGCAAAATATATCACAGACCTTATAGCTCGACAGCTAGCGAAGAAATGATACGAGAGTACGTGGAAAGATTAAATAAGGATGCAATTTTACGTGGAGAAAAAAACGGAATGGAAAGGAAGCACAGTGGGAAGTAACTAATCGGAACGTTTGTCCAAAAGACCCAAGGTTCTTTTAATATACAGATTGCCTTAATCGGGCACTTTCTTCCGATTGGTCGTGACGTCACTGATGGCGTTCTTATCCTTGTCACATCCCTCTCTGTCTTATACATTGCAATTCTTATTACAGACTGATTGAAATAGTTTGCTTTCAATATTGCTTCCTCATAGAGGAAGCTTTGTTTTCATAAACTTCGTATATGGACCTTTGATCGCATATAAAGCTAGGTCTAATCAACCAAATATTAAAGAAAAATATATGAAATAGGGGTAGAAAAGACCAAAGAAAAAATTGTTTTTTAGTTTTTGACGCCAATGTGTTCAGAATGTTCTAAAACGTCGAAAAATCGCAATTTTAAAAAATGTCCGTATGTATGTATGTATGTATGTATGTATGTATGTGCCAAATTTACTGAAATTTCTATAACTTCAGAACTGATCAACCAAATCTTAACCAATTATATATGAAATAGGGGTAGAAAAGACTGAAGAATATAATAGAATTAGAAAAATTGCGAATATTTTAAAATTTTAACCTTTAAGGGCTAAATCTCAAGTCTCAATAATTGAGATTTTTCACAAATTGATGTTTTTTGACAATTTAGTATTAATTATTGGCAATTTTTTCTAATTATATTATATTCTTCAGTCTTTTCTACCCCTATTTCATATATAATTCTTTAAGATTTGGTTGATTAGACTCAGCTTCATAAAGCTTCTATGTATGTACGAATTCTCCGAAATTTGAAATGTCAATCAAATTTTAAAGAATTATATATGAAATAGGGGTAGAAAAGACTGAAAAAATCTAATAAAATTAGAAATAGCCCGATATCTCAAAATTAATGGAAATTAGAGCAACATTTAAATATTAACGAATTTTCTATCTTATACATATAAGTACCTGACGTCTGTCTGTATGTCTGTATGTCTGTCTGACCGCGAACTACTCATTCATTAATGGACCAAATTTTTTTGGCTTGTTTTCGTATTGCTTGCATTTTTTGCATTCGATCTTCTTCTTCTTTTGCTTTTTCCAGCGTCCGAATATGTGTCTGTCTCGTTTTAAGTGAAAAAAGTGCTAAGAGGGAAAGCAACACGAACATAACTATATATAGGTTACTATTTCCATTATTTCCAACGTCTGTTAACCTCTAACTGACGGTTTACTTTTCAGAATAACTAATAGAATTTGCATGGCTATTTTTGAAAGTTAACTGTCGGTTAGAAGTTAACAGACGGTGGAAATAATGATCGTTAGACAGAGACGTCCGAATGAAAAGTGAGACAGCTACTCCATCAGTGACGTCACGATTTCACCCCTCGCTGCAAGATCCGGTATCTACAAGTGCTCGAATAAGGCAACATGTACATTAAAGAACCTTGCAAAAGACCTATATGTCTTTTGGACAAACTTCTGGCGGGATATGGGGCCTGGGACCCTATTCTTGAAACGAGGACCCTAGATATCGCATACGATAAAAATGGTATTCTTGAATGAATTTATTCAAAAATGCTATAATATTGCATACAATATTGTATGCGATATTTCTCAAGAATAGGGACTCTGGGGCTTGAGTCGAACAATATCGCATACAATATCGTATACGATATTTCATAATGTCACTAGAAAATCACACTTTGCAAGTGTGCTATTGGTTGAAAAGTGTGATATACATGACATATTCGTATGCGATATTTTGCAAGAGTAAGGTCATTTTTGAAACAATAGATATATTATAAACTAACTCGTTAAGAGATTTTCAATCGACCAACTGGCAATACTCAATCATCTTTTTCCGAAATGAACGTTTGAAAAACTGCGAGCCGACACGCTTTGTCAGATTCACACAGCATTTTTCAGATCAAATCGAGACGATGAATTCGACCAAGGGTTTTGGTCCGTTGATGTAGATAGTTTAATTTAATTTTTTAATTTTTATTGCGAAAAATATTGCCCCAGCCAGGGATCGAACCTGGAACCTCCCGCATTCCGTTCGGGCGTCGTAACCAATTCGACTACCAGGGCATGTGGCAATATTTATCGCAATAACACATATTAATTTCGCAATAAAAATTAAAAAATTAAATTAAACTATCTACATCAACGGACCAAAACCCTTGGTCGAATTCATCGTCTCGATTTGATCTGAAAAATGCTGTGTGAATCTGACAAAGCGTGTCGGCTCGCAGTTTTTCAAACGTTCATTTCGGAAAAAGATGATTGAGTATTGCCAGTTGGTCGATTGAAAATCTCTTAACGAGTTAGTTGTTAATTATCACTGGCGGAATAAATAATTTATTACTAGATACCTATATTATAGTTACAAAATATAATGTAACAAAAAAATGTAATATAAAAAAACCATTTCCGATACTTTATAAAAAGTATTTATTATCGTATCTACATTACAGTGTTTACTGAAGAAGTATAAATTTGTCGTCTATTTTCAATTTATATATGATTTTAATCGTCGAAATACATATTATAATATATGTTTATCTCTTATGTATTTTCTTTCTTCTTCTCTAGTTTTAATCTTGGCTTTCTTATTCTATTTTAATTAGGTATTGTTTGCTGAAGCAAACTAATTTTAAGTAAAGTCAAAACGTATAATGTATTTATCACAATTTTGTAAATAAACTCAATTTTACTTTTAATCATAACTTGTTATGCTAGTAATTTGGCCGTTAATTATTACCTTCTCCCACAGTTTTGCTGATATAGAGCATTGACTTTTCGATTATTTTAAAATAGAAATACATGTCATTTACGTTTAATAATAAACATATATTTTTATTTATAACTTTTTACGAAAGTTTGTTAAATAAATTATATTATTTATTAATAACACTGGTATTGTTGTTGATAATAATAGACACACACGCACGCATATACATATATTTATAATAATGTAGAATTATTATTTTATACTTTATTAAGGGGTAACACCACTGTAGAACTCGAAAATAAAGCGTCTTTTTGCAATTTTTTTTTGGTAGAAGAAAAAGTAGGAGGATAATTATATTCGAGAATGTTCTTAACTATGTATTGAAGTATTCACATAAATTTTTTTATTGCAAAATAATAAAAAATAGCGGCGCGGGAGCCGTTTCCGCCAGTCTCGTTTAATTTCAGGGCACGCAGCATAACTCAAACAATTTTCATTCTTTTTACTCCAAATTTTTACCACATCTTTAAAACAACATTCCGCAGTGAAACACGTAGCGGATTTTCGATAAGTTGAAATTTAGATTTTATATGTACGAATTAGTACCCATTTTTTAGGTCAAAAATTGAACTTTACATTCAAATGACCACCAATTAATCAAAAATTAATATTTTCAAAATCCCCTACGTGTTTCACTAGATATACTCATGCAGATTATAGAAAAAATTGTTATTTTGTTCCAGATTCATTTTTACGGCACTTGTACTGCGTGCCGCGGAGCGCCTGAAATTAAACGAGACTGGCGGGAACGGCTCCCGCGCCGCTATTTTTTATTATTTTGCAATAAAAAAATTTGTGTAAATACTTCAATACATAGTTAAGAACATTCTCGAATATAATTATCCTCCTACTTTTTCTTCTACCAAAAAAAAAAATTGCAAAAAGACGCTTTATTTTCGAGTTCTACAGTGGTGTTACCCCTTAAACTGTTTTATTTACTGTCAGTAAATATCATGAACATTACAAATATTAATGCAGCATATTAAGTAATAATTTATTTACTTACAGTTAACTTGTTCTTTAGCCTTTAAAACTTTTGTATTACGAGCATTTTTATTTTGCAAATCTGTTTAAATAAACAAACATTTAAATTATACATCTGTTATTTGAAATCTGTTCAGATACAACGTTTCCGTTTCAATTGTTCAATCGTTGCAATTAAAAGTTTAGATTATAACACGCGCAATGTATTACAAGTTGAGAAAATCAATTGAATTATAGAATTAAGAACAGAAATCGTAGAAATAAATATAATCTAGATTAATTTTTTCTTGTCCAACTAATTGTTTGGATGTTATCATGGATATTATCTTATGTATAGACAATATAATAATTATAAGCAAGAATAATTAAAATTTTTATCTAAATTAATGTTAATCCTAACTTTCTAAAATTATTAACAGATAAGCTATAGATAAAAATGTGCGTACAATTATGAGCCTGATACCCAGATAGCAAAATCTGACTGGAGCACGTTTTGCAATTTATGTGCTGCATATTATAGCGAAAGAATGCTATCAATATTTTAGCAGGTTATTACGTTTCAGTTAATGCCGTCAGAAACGCAGCAAAAATCAAGCACAACGTGCGTCACGATGTAATGGCAGAAATGCGGCAAAATTTCTTTAACATTATTAGTTGAATCGTTTCGTTATTCAAGCGGGGGCTGTGTTTTTAAGTCCGACAAATCTAGTCGGAGCACAGTTTTCAAGAGTTGGAGGTAAAAATTGATTTAACTAAAGGGAAGGAGGGGATAATATGTGTATCACACAATAAAATAATATTGGGCTATTAAGGTCTAAGCTTGGACCGTCGTGGCGATCATGCTAATTTTATTTGGTTTAATAAGTATATACGGTCGAATAAGTTCTTTAATATAAATACATTTGATTATTTAAACTGCTATATTAGTTATATATTTAAATTAATAAAAAGAAATTTATATTTTTAGACTTTCTAATATTAACTGATTAAATTTTACTTTTTACCTTTTACAGTGTTACATAATAAATATGATAGTAGACATTCAAGCACATACATACCATATTATACTCCATTCAGTATTAATTATATCGATAGCAGTGTGTCTGGGTATTTATCTGCTGATGATGTAAACGTAAGTCATTACTCATTATCAATTAAATAATACTAAATTATAATTATAATATAGTTATAATCTACGAAAATTTTCTATAAGCACATGTTGCTATATATTCTTCGAAAAAAAACGCACGTGATAATATTTTATTAATAATATGAATTTTTCGTAGATTGCTGGCCTTCTTGTTGTAAACCAAACATTCGGAGAAGGAATATACGTGACGGGGCTGAATTTCTTGGCCAATTGGTCATCCGATGGTGTCTTAGGGATGGGTGATGGGTTACCCCTCTTTATCCGCCACTGGACAGACTCCTATCTTCAACAACATGGTCGCGCAAGGCATAATATCGCGACCCGCTTTTAGTTTCTACTTCAATCGGTATGTATTTTTTCGTATGCCTCACGTGTGTTTAAATATATTTTGATAATTTATATATACTTTATTTTTCCATGCAATGTAAAATGCTAATGTACAATATAAATATCTACTATTAAATGCTACTACTCTACTAGTAAATGCTAATGTACAATATAAATATCTACCTTTACAGAAATCTCTCGGCCGCGATGGGTGGTGAACTGGTATTAGGTGGCTCCGATTCCGCACATTACGACGGCGAGTTTACGCATGTTAGTGTTAACGACAAAGCATACTGGCAATTTACCATGGATAAGTACGTAGTAGTTTCTAAATTATACCTATGTCAATCACGGAGCATGTGCCAGCTAATTGTTAATGCTGTTGCACTGTATAGGGTTCAAATAAAAGATCGCATCTTATGCGCGAACGGCTGTCAAGCTATTGTCGACACGGGCACCTCCCTGATAGCTGGAACACCGTCGGATATCGCAGTTATTTACAGTCAGATTGGTGTTGATAATGTAACAGTAAATAATATAGATTATAATTTTTTTCTGCAATGACAGTTCTTAACAGTCTTAAATAAATTATTGAAATAAATTAATAAATGTTTGATAAGTTACTGATTATTAATATGGATTACTAACTTTAACCTTCGTTTAAAGGTGGATTGCGACGAGATTCCTAATTTTCCCGATATCAATTTCGTCCTAGGTGGTAATACATTTAAGCTTACTAGTATAGATTATGTAGTTAAGGTAAGGTATATGGCGTCATATAACGATATAAATTGTTTTAAAATAGAAATGTCATGCTAAATTTAATTTTTTATAGTCTACAGAAAACGGTACTACAACATATGCGGTTTCTTTGATTACATTCCGGAGGAAAATGGTCCGACGTGGGTGTTGGGCAATTTATTTATTGGTCGGTACTATACCGAGTTTGATATGGAGAACGACCGAGTGGGATTTGCCGCTGTAAAATAAATATTGATTGCCTTCTCATGAAGTTATCATTAAATATTAGAAATCTAAATAATATTAATAAACAAATAAGTTCAAGTTTTTCTAGAATACCGACTTCCATGTGCTTATTGCCATGTAATTTTTATTTTTTACTATTTATGTTGTATGATGTTAAATAAATACGTACGTGAAAAATTAGAACCAGGATATTCGATATATTATTTCTACTAACGATTTAGTACATCTTGTTCTTTCAACAACTAACGAATTGTTGTAAGATATTGGAAATACAGATGAGTCTATTAAAATAAAGTATATATTTTTTACACTATAGGTATGTTGATTTTATATATTAACTTTTCAATTTTATTTAAATGCAGTATCTTGGAAAATATTATTTCATGTATTATAAATTTACGGCTTAAATACAAGCACCTACAAGACATCGTATAAAATTTTATCTATATAAATATAGCATACCGCATTCATATTTAATATATGTTTTTCTGTATTTTTTATACACGCATAAACGTATGCACGTAAATCATTTGCCTATTAATAATTATATAAAATTATCGAATTATAGATACCAAATTGTCGATTCTAAAATTATTATGTTACATGTATTTTAATTAATAAATGTTAAAAAATTAAGAAAATTGGTTTAGGAACTGGTATCTCACTGTCGTTAATATTATAATTTTGCATTTTAAAGATGTTATTTTTAAAACTTGCGCGTACTTACTGCATTAAGTACTGCATGCTCGTGTCAAATAAAAATCTAAACACAAAGAGAGATAATAATCGGGTGAATTCGATGTAAGGACAATAAGATTTTCTGGCAATGCACGTTTGTAAAAAAATGTATATAATTACAATGTCAATGTTTCTACATTGGTAGGAGAAAATAGCTAGAATAGTACATCACTCCTATAAATAATAGTAGCTAAACATCTTGTGTGACATACAATTTACGCACAGCATTTGGTTATCTTTTTTGCAAAAGTTAATCTATAAAAGAAAGGCTTCAAAAGTAAATCGTACGTAAAAGTAATTTTTTAATTCCAAACTAACATTTTCAGGATTTTATCGTTTATTTCAACTTTTTTTTTATTTTTTATATTATACACTTTTTCATTATTTGGTTCATAGATCTGGGATCAGATCGACCGATTAACAATTCCGATATAAATAGGTACTATAGTAGCGCAAGTGAATCCGATTATGAGAACATAAAAGCTGAATGCAAGCTGTTTTAGCAACATTACTTTGAAGCCTTTCTTTTTCGCAACTTTCCTAGCTCGATCTCACGTCTTATCTCCGCGAGAAAGTCGGCTCGGGATTTAAGGATCAAACCGGTCTTCGTCATCTATTGAATAATGTCTTTTACCCTTTGATACAATGGCCAATTTTCGCGAGTGACATATGATAATTGTGTCATCTCAATCAGTCTTCTCGATCTAATAAGATCTTGACCCTTATATATAGATACTATATACTAATAGCGTATGAAAATTTTGAGTTACAGACATTTGAAATTTCGTGGAATCCGTACATACATAGGATAGGCCTTATAAAGCTAGATCTAATCAACCAAATCTTAAAGAATTAATGAAATAAGGGTAGAAAAGACTAAAGAATATAATAGGAATTAGAAATAGCCAGATATCTAAAAATTTACTGAAGTTAGAGCATCTACGGACATTTCTCAAACAATTCAAAATTTATAAAAAAAGAACCACTTTACCGATTATCGCCAAGTTCAATACCAACTTTCCTTAAATGATACTCTATCGATTAAGAACAGAAATTCAGACCAATATCTCAAAATTTACGGAAGTTACAGAAACCACGGACATCAAAATCGCGCGTGCACGCACGCATGCACGCATACACACACACACACGGACAATTTTAAAAAAATGCGATTTGTTGACATTTTAGAACATTCTGAACACATTAGCAGCGGCAACTAAAGAAAAAATTTTTTCGCGAAATCAAAGCTTTCTCTGTGAGGAAGATCATATTCTAAAATTGTTTCGGGCTTTGGTCAATCAATTCTATATTCAGTTCTAGAATCGATTGCAACTTACTGTCTATAGAGTCTATTATATCTAGAACTCTGACTATAGCTCCAACATTAAGCATATTATATTTGTATTAATCCTTAATATATTTATTTGTAACTAAATTTTATATTTATTCTTTTTCTTTTATTTATCACGATTGCCTTTAGTTGAAAAGATTGTTCTAGCTGGGTATGTAATTTGAACAATATGTAGATTAAAGCAGTTACAACGCGGAATCTAACAGAGTACAGAATTACGAAATTTCTCAAGTGTGTTATTTCAGTACTTCTGCAGGACTTTAGCGGCAAGCAGTTGCTACACAACGTACGGGAGAATATTAAATAGTTGTATGATTTCGACGAGAACTCAATACGCTCCATTTTTTATCTCGAAATTAAAAACCACACATAATATGTATTTCTGACCGTTTTACATCTTACCCGCGGACCACGGTCTTACCGTCGGGTAAGATGTAAAACGTGCAAACTACAATTTGATTATATTTTATTGGATATAAAAATGCCTTAAATAAATAAAGTCACGTATAAATCTTAATTTTATGTTTGACACAATTTTTACATTATTATTATACTGTAAAAAATAGATTTAAATAAAGTGTGCTTGAAATTAAACCAAATATACAATATTTTAATTGTTCTTTTAATACGTGCACGTATCATCTCTATTGAGAACATTTTCTTCTGGCACCTCTTATATTTTTTTTAATTTAAAATTTTTGCCTATATAAACGATATTAGAGAATTAAGGGAAATTATGAATATTTATTCATCATCATCATCATCATCACCATATTCATATTCATAGTAATAGTCACGATAGTCCAATTCATAGACGGGTAAATGGGTACATAGATCTGGGTATTCGCTTTTCAAGTCTTTCGACTGGGCAACGCCGGCTGGGAGGTAACTATCGCCATATTTAACATAGACGTCGTGAACGACACCGTCATCAGAACTTAGTAAGCTAACGTAGATCGTTTGCAATTTAGGACACCGCCCCAAGATATTGATAAACCCATATTCTTCTATAGGTACATCTAAGTATACTTGTTTTAAGTTTTTACACAATGTGAGTTCTTCGAGAAAATCGTCTTTAAGATTCGTCAAATTGACTTCTTCGAGGAGTAGACAGGAGGAAAACAATCTACGCAAGCTAGGCTTATCTATTGTGTATTCTTCATAGAGCTCATGCCTACGGGGGTTCCTGTAACAAAAGCCATGTACTATTATTATAATTCATTAGTATATTCTTGTTAGTATATTCTTTATCAAAATGTACAAATTTTGATTAAAAATATACTAATGTACTTTATAAAAGAAATGCAGCACACATACGTACATCCATGAAAGGTTCAGTTCTCGTAAATTTTTGCACTCAGCGAGAGCATCAATACCGAGCGAAGTAATATTATTGCCTTCTAAATTTATTACTTCCAAGTCTGGACACGAATTTTTCAACTGTATTGCAACTGTGTCTAGAAGAACTGTGCTCATGTATTCCCGCAGTCTATTCAATCCGCTCAAATTTAAGTCACGCATTCGGCGATTTTTTTGCAGTATTTCGCAAAGAGATTCAGCTCTTATATTAAATGTGCATCTGAGATTTAAATTCTCTAAAAATTCTAGATTTTTGAGATACAAAAATCCTTCGTCCGTTACGCCATAATTCTCATTCTCATCATTACAATAACTGAGATCTAATACTAAAAAAAATATATATGTATTAGTCATATACAATTTACCTGTTTTAACAATAATTTATTTATGTTATACCTTTCAAATTTTTACATATCTTTGAAATTTGTAATAGGGCAGAGTTGTCAAGAAATTGGCAGTCCCTTAATCGTAAATGAGTTAATTGCTTGCCGCAAATGTTAAGGAAGTCATTGAAATACGAAACAGAAAAATTGCTGGATGTAAGATCCAACTGTTGTAAAGCTTTACATCTGGGTGCAAAGTAATCCATGTAGCGTCTATTTCGTAAATGACGTATATTCAAAGATGTGATGAGAAGACTATTCCATGTTAAATTATGCAGGCGTTTATTAACTCGGCATATACGGCACAACGACCTTATATCTAATTTTTTAAATATCTTCAGTATAATTTCATCCTAAAAAGATAAAAAAATAAAATTTTAATACATGAGATTATATTATAAATAAATATTAGTACGAGAAATGGACTTTTGTGGACTTACAGGAAGCGCAGATAAACTGCATCTTGATTGCTTCTTGGATTTATTCCAATAGACTTCGTTATCTTTTATCGGCTTTGATAAAAGGCAATTGTAATATCTATTGTAATGGTAATGGTCATTGTAATACCCTTCATTACAATCGCGCATATTTTTCTTCTGACGATATTCTAAAGAATCCTTTGGTATATCGCTGTAAATAACATTTAAACAATGTCATTTTTATTATTGAGAGAATAAAAGAAATATTGAATATTACTTACAGTCCACACACGGTTATAATACCTTTTAATTCTGCAATATTTAAGAAATTTCCTTTCAAGAACGCATATATCGTAGTATGCAATTTTATGATCTGGTGTTAAATTATGGATGTCCTTTTTACAAAGATACTTCCGGTTAATGAATTTTAACAAATCAGTTAAACTATTTTTAGGATAGAAGATTAAATTTGATGAACCAATAAGCTCCACAGCATCTATATGAGTAGTATAGTTACAATCACTTAAGTTTGACTTAAAGTTTAGTCTGAGTATTTTGGTTTTAAAGTCACGGAATTGTAAAGGCGGGGAAAACATCCGTGATCTAGAAGGAACATGCTGAGTTGGTCCAGTCCATAATTCAAACCAGCGCTTATTAGAATCTTGAGCCAAAATTTGAGTTACGCATCCAGGTTTATATACTTCATATATAGAAACTCTGATTGGATATACGGCTTCATGAAACTCGAGATCTTCAGAATAGAAAATTTAATTATAATCCTTTCTGATCATAAATGTATGTTCGTTAACAATATTTTATTGACCAATTTAAGTGTTACTTACCAATATAATTTAAACGGATGGTGTTGTTATCGTGTGGTTTATTACAATACATGCATTGTAAACTTGCGTGTGGTGGATATGGGTCTTTCTGATATGGAGATATTGAGACATCGAAACTATTATAGCTCTATATTTATAGAAATTCAAAAAAGGGTTGAATACTACAATGTCTTGCAGCATAAAGTTAAATTACAATTACTCTCTACAAAACAATAACACATAATATCAGAGGAAATACACGTACCACGTGAAGTGTTTTTGAAAATTTTCCATATTTTGGAAATTTGGTAGGTGGTCCAATTATGTTTAAACAAGTATCCTCTATACTCCAAGTATTCTCATAGTTGAACTTTTTAGCTCCGCTATTGCTGTCCTTTACGAATTGATAGATGAAGTCAACACAATCTTCCCTTATCACTATTCTGTTTGTTGTTATGTAAGGATATTCGTAATTACTCTTGGAGAGTAAATGACCATGGGATATCATATTCTCTATCTAAAAAAAGATTAAAGATATGGAGTTAATAATCTTTGAGCTGTTTTTAGCATACGTTAGAATGCTATAATATTATAATAAGATATACCTACATATATCTATTATAATTATACTGCAAAAATTATATGTAATTGTAAGTTTATTTTGCTTGTTTTTATGCTGTTAGTACTAGCAACTGGAAATAACATTTTGTTTGTTTATCGGTGTATATTATACAAACGTTATTTCTGATTCGAACAATATTTAGCGCCTATAGTATAATAAAAATATTGAAAAATGACACTTAACAATAATTAACAATGATTCTTAAGATTAGTAACAAATGAATTTTATATGTCTTTATATTTAGAGTAGAGTGGGGTAAGAGTGTGCGACGAGTAAAAGTGCGCAGTGCAAGTATATTCGTTTTCGTATAAGTTAGGTGGGTAACACTAAAATAGTTGGTAAGGTGACATGACTGAATGACGTCATATGTAATAACAACCGATTTGGCTGAACAGTGTTGAAACTATGAGGTAAATTTTATGTAATATTTTGATTTCTTCCAAACTATATTTTATAAATAAAAATAAACTTAAGTAAATCATTGACAAGACATTTTGATTAACTCGTTTCTGGAGCGTGTCTTGCTATATTAGATATTTCAAATTGTTATCTGTAGATAGTAACGCTTACCGGTAATTTAAAAAATGTCTCGTGTGACAAAGGTTTGCATATCATGGTAGGGCAAAGTTCGCACTTGTTATCCGAATTAAGTTAACTCTGAAGCCCAGTTCCACAACAAACGTCGGGTAATTTTTAATCTTAGTTTCTTAGTCTCTTCTTAATCTTTAATCTTAGTCTCTTTCTAAGGGGGACAATTAGAAAGAGACAAAGAGTGAGTTAACCCAAGGTTAAAAATTAACCGACCTTTGTGGAACTGGACCTAAAACTATTAATAGATTATTTTTTATTTCAAAATTAATTAAACTCTAAAACTATCGTATGCTCTTTACGCGTATATTTGTTTTTATAGAGTACTTATTTATTTTCTGTTATCAAAGGATTTATCAAAGGAAGGTAGAGGTAATTTTACTTGCGACAATTGTTAAAAAGACTTGTTATAAAAAATGAAGCAATATTAAATGTCAATAAAAATAAAAATACTTTTCTTTGTACTTTTCAACATAATTATTTTTATTACATTGTATTCTGTATAATTGTAATAAAAGTTTTTATTGATTTTAATGTTTTAACCTTTATTCTAAATTCTTTATTGCATGCTCACTTTTTCTTTGCACTCGGTTCAAGAAAAATTTATTACATGGATTGTATTCAAAATATATAGAACATAAACCATAGTGAATTTAAAAAAAAAATGTTTGCAGATTTTGAGATGCAAATTTGAAGATTCTAGCTATATCTCAACGGTAGATATATGAGATCAAAAACCAAGTGCGTACTTTTGCCCTACTCTAATCTATTAGGGAATATAAATATAATTTTGTATTATTTTCATATTAGTTTGAGGTAATAATCTTAATAGTGCATTGAAATTAGCTTTGTCCTTTTAACTTATAAAATATAAACTTATAGATATATGAGAAATTAAATATGAGTAATTTACAAAAACTTTATATATGTTATGTCAAAAATATATAGAATAGGTACAATATAGCAGATTTTTTAAATCAATTTAAAATATGAAAATTCTAATACTAATATATGTCAATGTTCTTATAATTCTTAAGGTAGTTCGAGCACGACAATTATAACCCAAAATTTTACACTCTAAATCAACGTTAGAACATCCGACTATTCACGGTTACAGGCTGAAAACTTTTGGATAGTTCTGTCCCTCACGCACAGAACAAAAGACTATTCTGTTATTTTCTCCTCCATTTGCTTCTTTATATTCAAGTCTATTTATTGTATTTCTAAATCTTAATGTGGTCAATAATTTTCGTTGTTTTTTTACTAGTATTCCTAAAGTGTCCTTCTATAACTATATATCCGTTTTTCATCACTTTCTTGAGTTTTGTTCTAATTATTAAAATTCAAAATACGAGTTTTCCGTATGCTTTGTGAATACAATACATGGAAAAAATGCAATTTTTGATGGCGCGATTATCTCGCGTTCGGGATGGTCAATCACTTTTATAAGTACAGACTAGACGTGTAGATAAGACATTTATTAACGTATAGTAAAAATTTCAAATCTTTCTTAAAATTTGCGATTTACGCTAGAACTATACCTTAAATAAAAAGTTTTTAAAATTAACAAATTAAATTGTTGAAATTTTGCACGTTTAAGTACCGGTCTACAATAGATGTTTCAAGCCTTAAACTATAAGAAATTCACTAATCACAGTCGATTATTCTTCTCACATTTGACTGTGATTGGTCAATTTCATAGGTCTTAGAGATTATTGCACCTACTGGTCGACCTATGGCCGGTATACATTATAGACGGACCTTATTTCAAGACCGTCTTAAGAAATGTCTTAAGATACTTTCATTGGCTGGTTGGAGTCTCAAGACTGCCTTTGACCAGACTTAAGAAAATCTTGAATATAAGATCTGACTATATGAATACCGGCCTATGTGCGCAATCGTGCATTGTGTGATGGGACGCGATAAAGTCGCTGTGCCTCAGTGAACTATAATACTAAACTGGAATGTGTAAGACCTACGCACAATAAAGTACATATTAAAAATAAGAATAAATATTAAATGTTAGGATATGTAAATATAGGAATAATCTTGTAACACACAAATATTAAATATTAGATTTAGGCTGCGGTCCACTTCACAGTATAACCAGTATGCTCACTCTCTGTCGGCATCTTTGATTTATCGGTTTGATTTATCATTATTATTGGTGGGCCAACGGCGTATCAACGCTTAAAAGGCCCCGGGTTTTCAGGTTTGTACTTAGAAGTTAAAGCGCCCCGGGTTTTCAGGATTTTATTTAAGAGAGGCGCATAAGAACTGTATACATTATTCACGCGTTAGAAATGGCCTAGGTAGAAATACACGAAAAGAGATTGTACGAATAAAAAATGATTAATAAAATTTCTAGCACAGCAGTTTCGATAAATTGTACAAATGCTAATTAGATATAAAATAACTATTATAAATTATAAAATTAAATATTAATATATTATTATAAATTATTGCAAATTATTATAAATTATAAGGTTAAAGTTGAAATTTTAAAAAGTAGTGCGATTATTTTATTTGTCGTTAAAGATTTTTTTTTGTGGTAAAGTTTAATAAAAATTAATAATGCCAAAACAAAAAATATTATTTTTGCAAACTACTATAAGTAAATATATAGTTTTTTCTTTAAACAAGATTTTTTGCTACAACTCGCATATTTACATAAATAAATAAAAATGCAAGAAATTGAGGAACATTACGATGTAGGATCTGAAAGTAGACATTTCAAGTTTCTGATTGCTTGTTTAAAAAAATTTCTAGCGCAATTTTTTGCCAATTTATGACAATTTTAATTTTAATGTTTTATCAAAAATTTTAAAAATTACTGAAAATGTCAATAGCTTGATTTTAAAGAAAAATATTTTTGTAATTTTTTTTCTCTGGTAGGGTAAAAGTATGAAGTATATACTGTAATATCCTGCTGGCATTTTTTTTTTTTAACAATTTGGAACCTACTTGTGGCTGATTTTATGAAAAAAGACAAAAAATGCATGTAACAATTTGTTTAAACCATCGTAGAATTTTCAAAAATTGTCGTAGAATAACGAACCAAATTGCATTAAAAAGCTGAAGGTTTCAGCTTTTCAGCGATTCTTTGATCATTTCTGTACGATGATTCGTTCAAAAGATATGACTTTTTTGTGCGCGCGTGCGACGCTTTAATTTATTTGACGTCTATCAGCGCGCTCCGTAAATTTACCGCGCAGCGTATATCTTGCAAAACTTATTACGTGAAAAGTATTGTTTGTACGAAAAAAACTTGTAGAAGATGTTTTGTACAGAATTTTATGAGCTACAAATTTTGTAATAACCATTTTTGCCGTAGGACTAATGAATAAAGAGATATTCGCGAAAAACTGTTTTCCTTTACCTTTTACCTTCGGTACAATTTTCAACAGGGGTCACATCGATGGAGACTTTTCACATATTGTTTTTAACAATGAAATAAAAGTCCATGCAAAAATTTAGCTACTTGCAAATTATTCCGCAGAAAAATCCTAATCTCCCTGTACGATTGGTAGGGATAGAAGTCTAGAGTGGGGACTAGTAGGGAATAGCCGAGCTAGACTTCTATCCCCACCGAGCGATCAGAAGAAAGAGAGAGGACCATATCCACGGCTATGTCTGCACCGTAGGTCTTCCAACGCGTGCTCTTACGGCAGGGGCCGGTCTATCTAAAGTCTTCCACTTGAATGCTTTGAAACGTCTTTCTTCTTCTTTTTTTATTAAAAGAAAGTAGAAGAGGAATGCTTCGAAGCATTTTGAGCGCGCGTCAAGTAGACCGCAGCCTTACTCTAATTATTAATATTAGAATTTATTAATTTTTATTATTGCGCTGAAGTCGTAACGTCCGTTTGTCAATTTTTAAATTATGTAATGACTAATCAATATATTATTTAAATTATATTGACTGCGCACTAATTATTACGCTTAGCTCCCATTGTAGGCCAGTCATATTAGACTAATTTAGGGGGTTAACCTTCCAATTACTCTTTTCAGGTTGCAACCACCATGAATCGCTTTGATTTAAGGTGCTATAAGTGGGATTAATTTTGCTTCGCATAATTAATGCGCATTAAAAAGTGATTAACAATATTATCAACAAAAAACGCGATTTTTTAAATTTTTTCTCAAATATCTCGAAAACTAAGCAAGATAGGGTAACTAACTATACGTACCTTTTTTGTAGAGCGTAAAATTATCTACAATAATGATCTGAACAACATTTATCGTCAAGTCAGTCGTTTAGCTTGCACGCGCCGTCAAAGTCCGAGACTCGAATCTCGAAAACCCTCGATTTCATCGTTTTTTTGATGTTGCGTCGGTGATTTTTTTCAGTTATTTAAAATAGAATTAAAAATTCCCAAAAAATCACACATCATCTGAGAACTACAAAGAATACTTTTCAGGGTGTAACCGATTTCTTAGACCCTTTTTCTTTAGTTTGTAGCTATGTAAACAAAAAATTTTGATTTTTTGGACTACTCTTAGTTTTTCGCTGTTTTCAGGCTTTAGAATTTATTTGAGACGAATTTTATCGTATGCATCTTGTTGTGGACGAAATTTGCAACAAAGAAGGACCCTTGTATTTTTTTCGTACGACAAACGCTGATTTTTTTATTAACGCGCAAAGTTATCCAATATTGCGTACAGGTCGGATAACGCTTGTTTTACACTAAAATAATTATTTTTTATTAAAATTTACAATTTTTAACAGGGGTCACATCGATGGGGACTTTTCACATATTGTTTTTAGCAACAAAATAAAAGTCCATGCAAAAATTTAACTACTTGCGAATTATTCCGCAGAAAAATCCTAATTTCCCTGTACTATTGGTGGGGATAGAAGTCTGGAGTGGGGACTAGTAGGAAATAGCCGAGCTAGACTTCTATCCCCACCAAGCGATTAGAAGAAAGAGAGAGGACCATATCCACGGCTATGTCTGCACCGTAGGTCTTCCAACGCGTGCTCTTACGGCAGGGGCCGGTCTATCTAATGTCTATGGGTCCACTTGAATGCTTTGAAGCGTTTTTCTTCTTTTTTTTTATTAAAAGAAAGGAGAAGAGGAATGCTTCGAAGCATTTTGAGCGCGCGTCAAGTGGACCGCAGCCTTGCTCTAATTATTAATATTAGGATTTATTAATTTTTATTATTGCGCTGAACTTCGAATATATGTATCTTACGCTAAAGATGATCCAAAGAAAGGGTCGTAACGTCCGTTTGTCAATTTTTAAATTATGTAATAACTAATTAATATATTATTTAAAATATATTGGCTGCGCACTAATTATTGCGCTTAGCTCCCATTGCCTCTCTCACTTGCCCTTTATAATTTATTCAAGAGAGCCTTAATACTACATATATTAAATATTAAAATATGTAAATGTAGGAATATTCCTACATTTTTATCTTATATTTTATTACTCTTAATTTAGATTCCTAATATTTAATATTTACCTACTCTTATTTCTATATATGTGCTCTATTGTGCACATGGCCAACTCGAGTCAGATATTCTACTCTAGAAGAAAACAGGATAAACAGGAGAATTGCGGTCAACTCGTCCGTTTCTGTTGCTGTACTTTACGACAATAATTCAGTACCATTGACCAATTAAAAGTTCGCTAAACAGAGATAGAATGGCAGCAAAGCAACCTGTCTTTTTCTTCTTCTAACCCGGGCACTAACATAGGAGTTCACATTTTAGTATACTAGTATAACAGATGTCTATACTTAGACATCCGTGACTGTGACTAGTATAGCTCTTGCGTACAGAATGCAAAACGCTCGCCTAATCTATTTTCTTAGACTTAATCCATTTTCTTGTGCATATATGCTTAAGTATATGCACCTATGCACGTTTGTCTGGATAGATCCTAAATTACTACAAATGCTGCGTACTGTATGATGCATTGCCAGCAATTTATTGGATCGCATGCAAATTAGTACGAAAAATTGTATCATGTGCTGTTAATAATAATATGATTGCATGTTATTTATTTGCTGCACTAAGAAAAAAAAACTGATTGCTTGATCCAATGGTTGATTGAACAATTATTAAGTTTTACTACAAAAGGTATAGTTTATTCATGTATGGTTTATTCAACCATTAAAAATATTTAATCAAGAATTAACTAAACCAACTTAATCAAATTATTTTGTTCGAAATACTTATAGTAAAATTTATTTCTTTGTTTGCCATTTTTACCTAGATAATATTGTTTAATACCAAGTAATACGTTAAAAATTTTTATGCCCATTCGATATATGATATATTACTTGTAGTGTAACCTAATTAAAAATAAATACGTACCTTGTTTCAATTACTATATGTATATATAAAAAAATTCTCCTTGTTTAAAATATAACGTAAAAATATCTTCGTCGACGAGCAAAATATATCACAGACCTTATAGCTCGACAGCTAGCGAAGAAATGGTATGAGAGCACGTGGCAAGAAATAAGGATGCAATCCCACGTGGAGGAAAAAACGGAATGGAAAAGAAGCACTGCAGTGTCTGTAGCGCATGGGAGGTAACCAATCGGAACGTTTATCCAAAAGACAGATCAGGGGTCTAGAGCCTGGGGCCTAGGGCCCTCGAAAAATATCGCATACGATGTCGGAAATATCACTGCACTTTCCAACCAATAGCACACTTGCAACGTGTGATTTTTTAGTGACATTCATGAATAACATTTCACTAGAATTTTGTTTTCTTGTTAGTTTGATTAATATCTTAAAATTAATTATTTGAGATCCGATTTCAGTATCTTAAACTGTTCCAATATCTTAATAGTTTATTTACACATAACGCGAAAATACAATATGCTATTTATGACGAACGCTGTTGGGCATCTAAATATTCTAAATTATAAGATTTAATATGCCCATTTGATACATATGATACTTGTATAGTGTAAATTAATTAAAAAATAAATAGGTACGTACCTTGTTTTAATTACTATATATAATCCTCTTTGTTTAAAATATAATAAAAAGATCTTCGTCGACAAGCAAAATATATCACAGACCTTATAGCTCGACAGCTAGCGAAGAAATGATACGAGAGCACGTGGAAAGATTAAATAAGGATGCAATTTAGCGTGGAGAAAAAAACGGAATGGAAAGGAAGCACAGTGGGAAGTAACTAATCGGAACGTTTGTCCAAAAGACCCAAGGTTCTTTCAATATACAGATTGCCTTAATCGGGCACTTTCTTCCGATTCGTCGTGACGTCACTGATGGTGTTCTTATCCTTGTCACACCCCTCTATGTCTTATACATTGCAATTCCTATTACAGACTGATTGAAATAGTTTGCTTTCAATATTTTTTGGCTTGTTTTCGTATTGCTTGCATTTTTCGCATTCGATCGTCTTTTTCTTTTGCTTCTTTCAGCGTCCGAATATGTGTCTGTCTCGTTTTAAGTGCAAAAAGTGCTAACAGGGAAAGCAACACGAACATAACCATATATATAGGTTACTATTTCCATTATTTCCAACGTCTGTTAACCTCTAACTGACGGTTTACTTTTCAGAATAACTAATAGAAATTGCATGGCTATTTTTGAAAAATAACTGTCGGTTAGAAGTTAACAGACGTTGAAAATAATGACCGTTAGACAGAGACGTCCGAATGAAAAGTAAGACAGCTACTCCATCAGTGACGTCACGATTTCACCCCTCGCTGCAAGATCCCGCATCTACAAGTGCTCGAATGAGGCAACATGTACATTAAAGAACCTTGCAAAAGACCTATATGTCTTTTGGACAAACTTCTGGCGGGATATGGGGCCTGGGACCCTATTCTTGAAACGAGGACCCTAGATATCGCATACGATAAAAATGGTATTATTGAATGAATTTATTCAAAAATGCTATAATATTGCATACGATATTGTATGCGATATTTTTCAAGAATAGGGACTCTGGGGCTTGAGTCGAACAATATCGCATACAATATCGTATACGATATTTCATGAATGTCACTAGAAAATCACACTTTGCAAGTGTGCTATTGGTTGAAAAGTGTGATATACATGACATATTCGTATGCGATATTTTGCAAGAGTAAGGTCATTTTTGAAACAATAGATATATTATAGTTACAAAATATAATGTAACAAAAAAATGTAATATAAAAAACTATTTCCGATACTTTATAAAAAGTATTTATTATCGTATCTACATTACAGTGTTTACTGAAGAAGTATAAATTTGTCGTCTATTTTCTATTTATATATGATTTTAATCGTCGAAATACATATTATAATATATGTTTATCTCTTATGTATTTTCTTTCTTCTTCTCTAGTTTTAATCTTGGCTTTCTTATTCTATTTTAATTAGGTATTGTTTGCTGAAGCAAACTAATTGTAAGTAAAGTCAAAACGTATAATGTATTTATCACAATTTTGTAAATAAACTCAATTTTACTTTTAATCATAACTTGTTATGCTAGTAATTTGGCCGTTAATTATAACCTTCTCCCACAGTTTTGCTGATATAGAGCATTGACTTTTCGATTATTTTAAAATAGAAATACATGTCATTTACGTTTAATAATAAACATATATTTTATTTATAACTTTTTACGAAAGTTTGTTACACAAATTATATTATTTATTAATAACACTGGTATTGTTGCTGATAATAATAGACACACACGCACGCATATACATATATTTATAATAATATAGAATTATTATTTTATATTTTATTAAGGGGTAACACCACTGTAGAACTCGAAAATAAAGCGTCTCTTTGCGATTTTTTTTAGTGGAAGAAAAAGTAGGAGGTTAATTATATTCGAGAATGTTCTTAACCATGTATTGAAGTATTCACACAAATTTTTTTATTACAAATAATAAAAAATGGCGGCGCGGGAGCCGTTCCCGCCAGTCTCGTTTAATTTCAGGACACGCAGCATAACTTAAACAATTTTCATTTTTTTTACTCCAAATTTTTACCACATCTTTAAAACAACATTCCGCAGTGAAACACGTAGCGGATTTTCGATAAGTTGAAATTTAGATTTTATATGTACGAATTAGTACCCATTTTTTAGGTCAAAAATCGAACTTTACATTCAAATGACCACCAATTAATCAAAAATTAATATTTTCAAAATCCCCTACGTGTTTCACTAGATATACTCATGCAGATTATAAAAAAAATTGTTATTTTGTTCCAGATTCATTTTCACGGCACTTGTACTGCGTGCCGCGGAGCGCCTGAAATTAAACGAGACTGGCGGGAACGGTTCCCGCGCCGCTATTTTTTATTATTTTGCAATAAAAAAATTTGTGTGAATACTTCAATACATAGTTAAAAACATTCTCGAATATAATTATCCTCCTACTTTTTCTTCCACCAAAAAAAAAAATTGCAAAAAGACGCTTTATTTTCGAGTTCTACAGTGGTGTTACCCCTTAAACTGTTTTATTTACTGTCAGTAAATATCATGAGCATTTCAAATATTAATGTAGCATATTATGTAATAATTTATTTACTTACAGTTAACTCGTTCTTTAGCCTTTAAAACTTTTGTATTACAAGCTTTTTATTTTGCAAATCTGTTTAAATAAACAAACATTTAAATTATACATCTGTTATTAGAAATCTGTTCAAATACAACGTTTCCGTTTCAATTGTTCAATCGTTGCAATTAAAAGTTTAGATTATAACACGCGCAATGTATTACAAGTTGAGAAAATCAATTGAGTTATAGAATTAAAAACAGAAATCGTAGATATAAATATCATCTTGATTAATTTTTTCTTGTCCAACTTGTTTGGATGTTATCATGGATATTATCTTATGTATAGACAATATAATAATTATAAGCAAGAATAATTAAAATTTTTATCTAAATTAATGTTAATCCTAACTTTCTAAAATTAATAACAGATAAGCTATAGATAAAAATGTACGTACAATTATGAGCCTGATACCCAGATAGCAATATCTGACTGGAGCACGTTTTGCAATTTATGTGCTGCATATTATAGCGAAAGAATGCTATCAATATTTTAGCAAGTTATTACGTTTCAGTTAATGCCGTCAGAAACGCAGCAAAAATCAAGCACAACGTGCGTCACGATGTAATGGTAGAAATGCGGAAAAATTTCTTTAACATTATTAGTCGAATCGTTTCGCTATTCAAGCGAAAGCTGTGTTTTTAAGTCCGACAAATCTAGTCGGAGCACAGTTTTCAAGAGTTGGAGGTAAAAATTGATTTAACTAAAGGGAAGGAGAGGATAATATGTGTATCACACAATAAAATAATATTGGGCTATTAAGATCTAAGCTTGGACCGTCGTGGCGATCATGCTAATTTGATTTGGTTTAATATGTATATACGGTCGTATAAGTTCTTTAATATAAATACATTTGATGATTTAAACTGCTATTAGTTATATATTTAAATTAATAAAGAGAAATTTATATTTCTAGACTGTCTAATATTAACTGATTAAATTTTTCTTTTACCTTTTACAGTGTTACATAATAAATATGATAGTAGACATTCAAGCACATACATACCATATTATACTCCATTCAGTATTAATTATATCGATAGCAGTGTGTCTGGGTATTTATCTGCTGATGATGTAAACGTAAGTCATTACTCATTATCAATTAAATAATACTTAATTATAATTATATAGTTATAATCTACGAAAATTTTCTATAAGCACGTGTTGCTATATATTCTTCGAAAAAAAACGCACGTGATAATATTTTATTAATAATATAAATTTTTCGTAGATTGCTGGCCTTCTTGTTGCAAACCAAACATTCGGAGAAGGAATATACGTGACGGGGCCGAATTTCTTGGCCAATTGGGCATTCGATGGTGTCTTAGGGATGGATGATGGTTACCCCTCTTTATCCGCCATTGGACAGACTCTTATCTTCAACAACATGGTCGCGCAAGGCATAATGTCGCGATCCGTTTTTAGTTTCTGCTTCAATCGGTATGTATTTTTCCGTATGCCTCACGTGTGTTTAAATATATTTTAATAATATATATATACTTTATTTTTCCATGCAATGTAAAATGCTAATGTACAATACAAATATCTACTACCTTTACCGAAATCTCTCGGCCGCGATGGGGAGAGAATTTTTCGGTATATTTTAACGCAAAATTCACTACAAATTTTGCTATGTTTGGTAATAAGCTTGGGACAACTTGACAATCTGTCAAATATTATTGGTAATAAAAGAAATTTTTTAAATATGAAAAAGACATTATATAAACAACATAATAAAAATTACCAAGCAGATTGTAAAGTGTTCCAAGGCAATAATTTTACAATGCGCTTCGTAAAATTTACATATTTTTATGTAAAATTTTTTAAAATGTATATTTGGTATAGCATGATTGCTAACATTCTAATAAAACACCCCAAACTGAGGGATCTCCAAAGAGGAGAATTCACGTGGCAAGCAAGATACTCTCGGTGGGTTGCCATCACCTTATTCCGAGAGGTGGCGATCGAATAAAAACGATTTTTAGTTTTGGTCGGAGGTCGGATGCGAACTCGGAACACTCGGATCCTCGGCTCACGAGCCCAGCGCACATCCCTCTGAGCTACGGTCCTTTCTTTCTCGTTCTTGTTTATACAAGTTTATCTATAATACGTAGCTAGACACACCCAACAATGAAAATAATCGAAAATCATCAAATATAGCCGATAAATTACCATGCTGCATGGTAAAATTATCAGGAGCAACTAACAATAAGTCAGATTAAAAATATGTATTATGCTGCATTGTAAAATTTATATAAGATATTTTATATGTTTAGCGCTACTTGGCATTTATTCTATTTAAAACAATAAAGAATCATAAGATTTTAATATATTTTGAAATTATGGAGATTTTATTATGTATTTTAGTAAAATTAATCAAATATATTTTATATTTATTGTAGTAGATATTAATATTTTTTATTGTGGTAGAAATTAATCATAGAAACTTGCATAAAAATCTTTGAAATACCATGTTGCCCTACGATTACCATGAACTTCAGGGTAAATTTTTAGAGAAAATTCTCTTGGTGTGGTGAACTGGTATTAGGTGGCTCCGATCCCGCACATTACGACGGCGAGTTTACGTATGTTAGTGTTAACGACAAAGCATACTGGCAATTTACCATGGATAAGTAAGTAGTAGTTTTTAAATTATACATATTTAAATCACGGATCATGTGCCAGCTAATTGTTAATGCTATTGCACTGTACAGGGTTCAAATAAAAGATCGCATCTTATGCGCGAACGGCTGTCAAGCTATTGTCGACACGGGCACCTCCCTGATAGCTGGAACACCGTCGGATATCGCAGGTATTTACAGTCAGATTGGTGGTGATAATGTAACAGTAAATAATATAGATTATAATTTTTTTCTGCAATGACAGTTCTTAACAGTCTTAAATAAATTATTGAAATAAATTAATAAATGTTTGATAAGTTACTGATTATTAATATGGATTACTACTTTAACCTTCGTTTAAAGGTGAATTGCGACGAGATTCCTAATTTTCCCAATATCAATTCGTCCTATAGGTGGTAATACATTTATACTTACTAGCATAGATTATGTTGTTAAGGTAAGGTATATGGCGTCATATAACGGTATAAATTGTTTTAAAATAGAAATATCATGCCAAATTTAATTTTATATAGTTTACAGAAAACGGTACTACAACATATGCGGTTTCTTTGATTACATTCCGAAGGAAAATGGTCCGACGTGGGTTTTGGGCAATTTATTTATTGGTCGGTACTATACCGAGTTTGATATGGAGAACGACCGAGTGGGATTTGCCGCTGTAAAATAAATATTGATTGCCTTCTCATAAGTTATCATTAAATATTATAAAATATAAATAATATTAATAAACAAATAAGTTCAAGTTTTTCTAGAATACCGACTTCCATGTGCTTATTGCCATGTAATTTTTATTTTTTACTATTTATGTTGTATGATGTTAAATAAATACGTACGTGAAAAATTAGAACCAGGATATTCGATATATTATTTCTACTAACGATTTAGTACATCTTGTTCTTTCAACAACTAACGAATTGTTGTAAGATATTGGAAATACAGATGAGTATATTAAAATAAAGTATATATTTTTTACACTATAGGTATGTTGATTTTATATATTAACTTTTCAATTTTAATTAAATGCAGTATCTTGGAAAATATTATTTCATGTATTATAATTTACGGCTTAAATACAAGCACCTACAAGATATCGTATAAAATAAATTGTAATATTTAAGTTTAAATCTACAAGAAAAAATTTTTTTTTTTTTTTAAAGAAAACAAAATGCAACGCTACAGCTGCTTGAAGTTGACTCCTCGAGTTCTGCGCCGGACAACGCTCAGGTCCTTGTAATTGTCTGAAATCAACAAATTAAATTTTTTTCATTAAAATAAATTATTTTGTACTTCATGAACCTATTTATAGCAAAAAAAAAACAAAAAATGAAAAATTGAGGCCATTTAAAAAAAATGTAATTTTTCTTTTTTGAACAAATTGTTAAAACAATATTTATTATAACAATTTTAATATTACAATGTGTTTTATTTGAATTCTATAAATACTCCCACTTTTTTGTAATAAAATCTTTAAAAAAGTGCTGTTTATATGAGGTTTCCCCCTTAACAATTATATAAAATTTTCGAATTATAGATACCAAATTGTCGATTCTAAAATTATTATGTTACATGTATTTTAATTAATAAATGTTAGAATATCGAGAAAATTTGTTTAGGAACTGGTATATCTCACTGTCGTTAATATTATAACTTTGCATTTTAAAGATGTTATTTTTAAAACTTGCGTGTACTTACTGCATTAAGTACTGCATGCTCGTGTCAAATAAAAATCTAAACACAAAGAGAGATAATAATCGGGTGAATTCGATGTAAGGACAATAAGATTTTCTGGCAATGCACGTTTGTAAAAAAATGTATATAATTACAATGTCAATGTTCTACATTGGTAGCAGAAAATAGTACTAGAATAGTACATCACTCCTATAAATAATAGTAGCTAAACATCTTGTGTGACATACAATTTACGCACAGCATTTGGTTATCTTTTTTGCATAAGTTAATCTATAAAAGAAAGGCTTCAAAAGTAAATTGTACGTAAAAGTAATTTTTTAATTCAAAACTAACATTTTCAGGATTTTATCGTTTATTTCAATTTTTTGTTTCTTTTCTATATTATACTCTCTTTCATTATTTGGTTCTTAGATATGGGATCAGATAGACCGACTAACACAATTCCGATAAAATAGGTACTATAGTAGCGCAAGTGTATCCGATTATGAGAACATAAAAGCTGAATGCAAGCTGCTTTAGCAACATTACTTTGAAGCCTTTCTTCTTCGCAACTTTCCTATCTCTCTCACGTCTTATCTCCGCGAGAAAGTCGGCTCGGGATTTAAGGATCAAACCGGCCTTCGTCATCTATTGAATAATGTCCTTTACCCTTTGATACAATGGCCAATCTTCGCGAGTGACATATGATAATTGTGTCATCTCAATCAGTCTTCTCGATCTAATAAGATCTTGACCCTTATATATAGATACTATATACTAATAGCGTATGAAAATTTTGAATTACAGACATTTGAAATTCCGTGGGATCCGTACATACGTAGGATAGGCCTTATAAAGCTAGATCTAATCAACCAAATCTTAAAGAATTAAAGAAAAAAGCGTAGAAAGGACTAAAGAATATAATAGGATTAGAAATAGCCAAATATCTCAAAATTTACTGAAGTTAGAGCATCTACGGACATTTCTCAAACAATTCAAAATTTATAAAAAAAGAACCACTTTACCGATTATCGCCAAGTTCAATACCAACCGTCCTTAAATAATACTCTATCGATTAAGAAAAGAAATTCAGTCCAATATCTCAAAATTTACGGAAGTTACAGAAACCACGGACATCAAATTCGCGCGTCCACGCACGCATGCACGCAAACACACACACACACGGACAATTTTAAAAAAATGCGATTTGTTGACATTTTAGAACATTCTGAACACATTAGCAGCGGCAACTAAAGAAAAAATTGTTTCGCGAAATCAAAGCTTCCTCTGTGTGGAAGATCTCATTCCAAAATCGTGTTGGGCTCTGGTCAATCAATTCTAAAATCAGTTCTAGAATCGATTGCAACTTACTGTCTATAGAGTCTATTATATCTAGAACTCTGCCTATAGCTCCAACATTAAGCATATTATATTTGTATTAATCCTTAATATATTTATTTGTAACTAAATTTTATATTTATTCTTTTTCTTTTATTTATCACGATTGCCTTTAGTTGAAAAGATTGTTCTAGCTGGGTATGTAGTTTAAACAATATGTAGATTAAAACAGTTACAACGCGGAATCTAACAAAGTACAGAATTACGAAATTTCTCAAGTGTGTTATTTCAGTACTTCTGCAGGACTTTAGCGGCAAGCAGTTGCTACACAACGTACGGGAGAATATTAAATAGTTGTATGATTTCGACGAGAACTCAATACGCTCCATTTTTCATCTCAAAATTAAAAAACACACATAATATGTATTTTTGACCGTTTTACATGTTACCCGCGGACCACTGTCTTACCGTCGGGTAAGATGTAAAACGTGCAAACTACAATTTGATTATATTTTATTGGATATAAAAATGCCTTAAATAAATAAAGTCACGTATAAATCTTTATTTTATGTTTGACACATCTTTTTACATTATTATTATACTGTAAAAAACAGATTTGAATAAAGTGTGCTTGAAATTAAACAAAATATACAAAATTATCATCATCATAGTTATCATCATCATATTCATATTCAAAGTAATAGTCACGATAGTCCGATTCATAGACGGGTAAATGGGTACATAGATCTGAGTATTCGCTTTTCAAGTCTATTGACTGGGCAACGCCGGCTGGGAGGTAACTAACGCCATATTTAACATAGACGTCGTGAACGAAACCGCCATCAGAACTTAGTACGCTAGCATAGATCGTTTGCAATTTAGGACACCGCCCCAAGATATTGATAAACCTATATTCTTCTCTAGGTACATCTAAGTATACTTGTTTTAAGTTTTTACACAATGTGAGTTCTTCGAGAAAATCGTCTTTAAGATGCGTCAAATTGACTTCTTCGAGGAGTAGACAGGAGGAAAACACTCTACGCAAGCTAGGCTTATCTATTGTGTATTTTTCATAGGGCTCATGCCCACGGGGGTTCCTGTAACAAAAGCCATGTACTATTATTATTATTCATTAGTATATTCTTGTTAGTATATTCTTTATCAAAATGTACAAATTTTGATTAGAAATATACTAATGTACTTTATAAAAAAAATGCAGCACACATACGTACATCCATGAAAGGTTCAGTTTTCGTAAATTTTTGCACTCAGCGAGGGCATCAATACCGAGCGAAGTAATATTATTGCCTCCTAAATTTATTACTTCCAAGTCTGGACACGAATTTCTCAATTGTATTGCAACTGTGTCTAGATGAACTGTGCCCATGTATTCCCGCAGTCTATTCAATCCGCTCAAATTTAAGTCACGCATTCGGCGATTTTTTTGCAGTATTTCGCAAAGAGATTCAGCTCTTATATTAAATGTGCATCTGAGATTTAAATTCTCTAGAAATTCTAGATTTTGGAGATACAAAAATTCTTCGTCTATTACGCCATAATTCTCATTCTCATCATTACAATAACTGAGATCTAATACTAAAAAAAATATATATGTATTAGTCATATACAATTTACCTGTTTTAACAATATGTTGTGCCGCTCCGTGCACGAGTATTGGGATCGCTGTCCGCGGGGAAGTCGTCGGGAGAAATCACAGACTCTAATATGACTTTTAGATTCAAACACTTTAATAAATTCAAGTTCTCTTTCAAGATACGATAATCTTTCTTATTTTTACGCGTTACAATTGTCACTGACTCGAACTCTGACTTTGAACTGCCCCCTCGATCCCTGTCCTCCTCTCTATTTATCCCGTATCGTCGTCAAGCGGGATCGGTTCAGGGTCCTTGCGCGGTCAGCGTTCCGCGAACCTCTCTAGGTCGCGTCGGTTCTCGGTAGAGAGTCTGGCCGCGCAGTCAGCTGTTATGCTGACTCGCGCTTATTACATTTTAACTCGTGATTTCTTATAATCGTATCATAACAAGTAATATTCAATAATATGTAATATTTAATGCATATCGCAACGGTTCGGGTTGCAACATCCCTCCCCCTTTGGGAAGAGAGGAACTACGGTCGGAGTTTCTCGTATTTTACAGACTTTATCCTATCTTTATTCTTATCTTATCTTAATTCTAGAGGTAGTATCATTTTTATTATTTTCTTTTACATTGGTCTCTTACATCTAGTTTACAATGGTCTCTTACATCTAGTCGTTGTACAATATAATATCGCGGTGTCGCTTTCTCTTTTGCTGTTTTGCTTGCGTCGAGTGCGCTTCGGCCGCTTGCCGTGTTGTATATATGTTCTTGGATAATCTTAGGCTTACGCATGGGATTTAGGTTTTAGTTTATGGGTAATCCCGTTTTATTTTTATTTCTTTTTGTTACTTATAATATGGCTAAACATGTAATAATTATCATTGTTCCCGTGAAGCCTGAGATTATCGGGTACGTTGTATATTTATGTATATCTACGTCGTCTGTTGTTAACTCGGTATTTATTTCTCCTAATTTTCTGCTTAGTTCCAAAATTTCCATTGGGTTTGTTACAACCTTTTTAAATTTTACTACTTCATTAACGTCTTGTATTTCGAGCCGGCAAGTTGCAATGCGTGCTTACGCACGTATTGGTTGCGCGCGGCGCACCGTGGTGCAAACAGTGCTGTGGGTAGATCGCCACCCCCGCGGTATGAGGAGGTTGTCGGGCGAGCACCCCCTCCCCGTTACGAGGTGCCTCAGGTGTACCCTTTGAGAATCCTACAGGTGACCCTGGACGTAACCAGCGGTCGGAGGACCGTAAGCCTAGTTTGGTAAGTACCTATTATTTAATTTTAACTTACTCTTACTTGCATGTTTTATTTATTTATTTATTTATCTACGCCTTATGTTAAAATTTAATTCTTTTGCTGCTTTTTTCGGCTTAGTGTTCTATAAAGGCTTTTTCCTTTTCTTTTTTTTCTTTTTTTTTTTTTTTTTCGGTGTTGAATATAAAAATGCTTGTGGTTCGGTTAGCGTTATCCATAAGGTTACATTTGATAGAATGTGAAGTTTCTCGCAGGTATTTATATATCCTGGCGCTTTTACATATACTTGCACCTTGCATGGTGAGTCCGCTTTTATAAAGTATACGGGGTAATTTTGTTCACATATAAATTTTCTACCGTTTCGTTTGCAGTCGTTTAACGTAATGTGATTGTGACTTTCTTTATCTATCGCTAAAAGAGCGTGCGTGGTTTTTAGAAATGTAAATATATTCGCGTTTTGATAAATGGGTAACTGTGTCGTCCGTATGATTTTTGAAGCTTGCAGTTGCATTCTTCTAGTGATGTTTGTCAGCATATTTTCGTTTTGGTATAATGATTTTTCTAAAACCTCCATATGGCTAATCGTGGCATTTATTACCTTTAATCGATTTTTTGCTGTATGTTTTAGCATCTGCTGTTGATTATTTATTAATTCTAGCTGCTCATGTATGAGGCGTTTGTCGTCGCTGTGCTTCTCTGGCAAGCGGTACGGTCGGACGTTGACCGGTGCGCTATCCGCCTTTGTTGTAATCTGATGCGCGACGATATCGGTGCACGTCAACGGTTCTCCTTCTACGTGCAGCACTTCGTTAAAATCTCTGCAGATTTCTACAGTTGATTTCTTTTCCTCTTCATTTAGGTGTTTCGTGCGTAGTAATTTCTTTACTTTCTCGCTACGCGGTATTGATTCGTTCTTATTTTTTATTTGAACCGTATTTATTGTTGTTGGTCCATCCTGGCTGAGTTCCTCCATTTTCATTTGAGACATCAGCAATTCTACCGTCCTTTCGGTAGTATTTAGAGTCAGCCGTCTGTATGGATATAATCTCAGGATGTTTTGACCTATATTAATTTGGTTGGTCTTGTAACTGTAGGAAGCTTGATGTTTCTTAATGAAATCGACTCCTAATATCCCGTCATAGTCGATCGGAAAATCATTTTTGACCACATGCATTGTATGCTTGATTTGTCGGTCTTTCAAGTCAATTGTGGCGTTAATTTTACCAAGCGTTTGCGCTTCATGGCCTGTTACGCCTGTAATTGTTATTTTATCATTTTCTATCAATGTATCTTCCTTCAAATGCTTTGCTTTTATTATGGACATTTGCGCTCCTGTATCGAACAACAAGCTCGCTTTTTCTCTTTTTGCCTCTTTTATTGGCACAGTGGCTAAATCTAGTCCTGCATGCTCTCGCGGCTTGTCTGCCATATGAGAAATCAGGGATCCGATTGCCAGTCGACGCGGCTTTGCCTCGTCTTTATCTTCCTCATCGCTACTCGGCGGGGATTTACTACGAGTTTTCTCTTTAAATGTGTACGTGCCGTACTGATTATTTTCCTCTCGCGCTCCACCCTGTCTGTCGGGATTAATTTGTTCCCTTTTCGGCTTGCCATTGAGCAGCCAACAATCCTCGCGTAAGTGACCGGTTTTTTTACAATAATTGCAATATTTCTCTACGGTATTAACGCGGGATGTTTTCTCGGGTTTCGGTAATGGGAAGCGGTTAGTGTAACGGCCAGTACGGCACTCGCGTCCGTGATGTCCGTACTTGCCGCATTTGTAACACTCAATTCCCGATTCATTTTCGCGCGTTTGCGGGGAATAAAAATTATTTCGAAAACGCGGCGGATTTCCGCTCGGTCCGTTTACTTTCTCTTCCGCGCTCGCACCTGCTATTGCTTCCTGCAAAGTAGTGAAATGCTGCGCTCGAACGATTAGTTTTATCTCGTCACGTAATCCCAGTTGAAAATTTTGTAGCGCTTGCTGTTGTATGGTTTCTAATATTGTACGCTTACTTTCGACCGTATGAGTTTTACCCTCGATCATTGAATCAAATAGCTCCATTGCCAGGTTATCGGTTCTTAGACCGAACGCTCTTGCGCTTTCTCCGGGCTTCTGCTTTAATGTGTTGAAATTCAACTGTAGATGCGTCGTGCTCTTTCGACTTAAATAACTGACCTCTAACTTTTTTTTAAATTGTGCAAAATCTCGGATTTTCCGTGTTTGAAAATCTAACATGGCTCGACCTTTTAACTTTGTGCATAGCACGGCTTCCAGTAATGTTCCTTCCTCGATCGGGTGTATATTTTTCATCGCGTATGTCGCGGCGCTCAAAAATTCCTGTAATTTATTAGAGGATCCGTCGAACTCGGGTATCATGCCCCGGGCCTCTTTTAAACTTAGATATCCGACTGCGCGTTCCGCTTGGTTTCGGATATCGTACAGCGTTCGTCCGTACGTGACGTCGGACGGAACATTGGTTTGCTCGCGTTGTTCGCGGTGATCGAGATTTGCCGTTTCTAACTGGTTTACACGAGCCTGTAGTGTACGAATTCCGCGTAATATTTCCTTTAATACAGTATCCGTTTCGTTTTTATGTGACGTTGTTTTCCTTTGTGAAAATTCTCCCTCGTTGCTTTCGCGTTGATTTTCGGCTTTTGTTTCCGTCATTTCTATTTGATTTATGTCTTTTGACGCGGAGTAGTATTCCTCGGGATTAAACTCGCTACTATCGTAGGAGGTTAACGAGTATTCTCGTCGGTGCGAGATTCGACTGTTCGTGCGGGTCGAGTTTTCGGAGAAATAAAACTCGTAGGTAGGATCTAACAATTTATCCTCGGGGCAGTGATGTTGCACGACAGTCGTGTCTAGATCGTCAAAGTCAAATTCGCGTTCCACGTAAAAATCGGTTTCGGACTCGCTATCGCTCGAAAATTCCGCGTCTAGATTTCGGCGCACGCTATCTCGTGTGTCGCGTTCGTCCACTGTTTCGGTACGCACGGGTTTATTTCTACGCGCGCGTCGTGACTCTTCGCTGTGGAGCCACGATTCGTTTCGCTCGACTGGACGATTTTTTTCGCCCTCCGACATTTACCGATTTTACAAGTGTTTCTGTTACGCTTTACAATAATGTGCTTTTTCTCGACTTACATTAATGTCGATAACCGCATGCTGCTTTTGTTGCGCTGCTGGCCTGTCGGTGAGTCACGTGCGGTAGGTCGGCACCTTCTCGGGTTTCAAATCTCCGTTGATGTCCCTCGTCGGCTGCTACCGGTGTTTCTCTCTCTGCTTCTCGTTCTGCGGTGCTTCCTCTTGGGATGTCTGCACTGTCTGACGATTTTGTCACCTTACAGATGTCTGGACTTCCTGGACTTCGTTGCCGCTGGATCCCACCGCTGCCACCAGAAATGTTGTGCCGCTCCGTGCACGAGTATTGGGATCGCTGTCCGCGGGGAAGTCGTCGGGAGAAATCACAGACTCTAATATGACTTTTAGATTCAAACACTTTAATAAATTCAAGTTCTCTTTCAAGATACGATAATCTTTCTTATTTTTACGCGTTACAATTGTCACTGACTCGAACTCTGACTTTGAACTGCCCCCTCGATCCCTGTCCTCCTCTCTATTTATCCCGTATCGTCGTCAAGCGGGATCGGTTCAGGGTCCTTGCGCGGTCAGCGTTCCGCGAACCTCTCTAGGTCGCGTCGGTTCTCGGTAGAGAGTCTGGCCGCGCAGTCAGCTGTTATGCTGACTCGCGCTTATTACATTTTAACTCGTGATTTCTTATAATCGTATCATAACAAGTAATATTCAATAATATGTAATATTTAATGCATATCGCAACGGTTCGGGTTGCAACAAATAATTTATTTATGTTATACCTTTCAAATTTTTACATATCTTTGAAATTTGTAATAGGGCAGAGTTGTCAAGAAATTGGCAGTCCCTTAATCGTAAATGCGTTAATTTCTTGCCGCAAATGTTAAGGAAATCATTGAAATACGAAACAGAAGTATTGCTTGATGTAAGATCCAACTGTTGCAAAGCTTCACATCTGGGTGCCAAGTAATCCATGTAGCGTCTATTTCGTAAATGACGTAAATTCAGAGATGTGATGAGAGAACTATCCCGTGTTAAATTATTGAGGCGTTTATTTACTCGGCTTATACGGCACAACGACCTTATATCTAATTTTTTTAATATTTTGAGTATAATTTCATCCTAAAAAAATAAAAAATAAAATTTTAATACATGAGATCATATTATAAATAAATATTAGTACGAGAAATAGACTTTTGTGGACTTACAGGAAGCGCAGATAAACTGCATCTTGATTGCTCCTTGGATTTATTCTAATAGACTTCGTTATCTTTTATCGGCTTTGATAAAAAGCAATTGTAATAGTAATAGTCATAGTAATACCCTTCATTACAATCTGGTGTTAAATTATGGATGTCCTTTTTACAAGGATACTTCCACTTCCAGTTAATGAATTTTAACAAATCAGTTAAACTCTTTTCAGGATCTTTATAAAAGATTAAATTTGATGTACCAATAAGCTCCACAGCATCTAAATGTGTAGTATAGTTACAATAGTTCGACTTAAAGTTTAGTCTGAGTATTTTGGTTTTAAAGTCACAGAATTGTAAAGGCGGGGAAAACATCCGTGATCTAGAACGAACAATCTGAGTTGGTCCAGTCCATAATTCAAACCAGCACTTATTAGAATCTTGAGCCAAAATTTGAGTTACGTATCCAGGTTTATATACTTCATATATAGAAACTCTGATTGGATATACGGCTTCATGAAACTCGAGATCTTCAGAATAGAAAATTTAATTATAATCTTTTCTGAACATAAATGTATGTTCGTTAACTATATTTTATTGACCAATTTAAGTGTTACATACCAATATAATTTAAACGGATGGTGTTATTATCGTGTGGTTTATTACAATATATGCATTGTAAACTTGCATGTGGTGAATATGGTTCTTTCTGATATGGAGATATTGAGATATCGAAACTATTATAGCTCTATATTTATAGAAAAAAAAAAGTGTTGAATACTACAATGTCTTGCAGCATAAAGTTAGATTACGATTACTCTCTACAAAACAATAACACATAATATCAGAGGAAATGCACGTACCACGTGGTGTTTTTGAAAATTTTCCATTGTTTGGAAATTTGGTAGGTGGTCCAATTATGTTTGAACAAGTATCCTCTATACTCCAAGTATTCTCATAGTTGTACTTTTCAGCTCCGCTATTGCTGTCCTTTACAAATTGATAAATGAAGTCAACACAACCTTCACTTATCACTATTCTGTTTGTTGTTATGTAAGGATATTCGTAATTACTCTTGGAGAGTAAATGATCATGGGATATCATATTCTCTATCTAAAAAAAGATTAAAGATATGGAGTTAATAATCTTTGAGCTGTTTTTAGCATACGTTAGAATGCTATATTATAATAAGATATACCTACATATATCTATTATAATTATACTGCAAAAATTATATATAATTGTAAGTTTATTTTGCTTGTTTTTATGCTGTTAGTACTAGCAACTGGAAATAACATTTTGTTTGTTTATCGGGGTATATTATACAAACGTTATTTATGATTTAAACAATAATTAGCGCCTATAGTATAATCAAAATATTTAAAAATGACACTTAACAATAATTAACAATGATTCTTAAGATTAGTAACAAATGAGTTTTATATGTTTTTATATTTAGAGTAGAGTGGGGTAAGAGTGTGCGGCGAGTAAAAGTGCGCAGTGCAAGTATATTTGTTTCCAGAATCTTTAATCGACCAAACTGACAATATTCAATCATCTTTTTGAAATGAACTTTATTGAAATACTGCGAGCCGACCAGATTTGTCAGATTCACACAGCACGTTTCAGATCAAATCGAGATGATGAAATTCGACCATGGATTTGGTCCGTTGATGTAGATAGTTTAATTTTAATTTTTATTGCGAAAAATATTACCCCAGCCAGGATCCTGGCTGAGGTAATATTTTTTGCAATAAAAATTTAAATTAAACTATCTACATCAACGGACCAAATCCATGGTCGAATTTCATCATCTCGATTTGATCTGAAACGTGCTGTGTAATATTAATATTGTCAGTTTAGTCGATTAAAGATTCTGAATTTGTTTAATTATCACTGGCGAATTAAGTAATGTATTATTATATTTGTTTTCGTATAAGTTAGGTGGTTAGTAACACTAAGATAGTTGGTAAGGTGACATGACTGAATGACGTCATATGTAATAACAACCGATTTGACTGAACAGTGTTGAAACTATAAGGTAAATTTTATTTTACAAAAAGGTAAAAAAAAAGACGCCAAGCACGCGTGGTGTACCTTGAAAAAATCGAAGTAGTTATCTGTGTACCTCGAAAAAATCCAAGTAATATCTTTACCTTAAAAAAACCAAAGTAATATATTTACCTTGAAAAAATCGAAGTAATATATTTACCTTGAAAAAATCGAGTTAGTTATTTTTGTACCTCGAAAAAATCCAAGTAATATTACCTTAAAAAAACCAAAGTAATATATTTACCTTGAAAAAATCGAAGTAATATATTTATTACAAAAAAAAGAAATGATATATTTAAATTATGCGCCAATTAAATATATATTATATCGAAAAATAACTATTGTTCTTTTAAAAAATGTATTCTCATTAAAGTAAAAAAATTAATATAAAATGTGAAAAATTTTAGTGAAATAAACTTGGCGCTGCTAAACATAATAATATATATTAATGAAAAAATTTCTATAAATGAAAAAAGTACTTTAAATTAATGTGTGAAAGTCTCTGCATTCACATTGTAATTATTAATGTAATATTTTAAATTAGTTATTTATTGCTTTCAAATATTTTAAAATTTTGCAGCGCCAAGTTTTTTTCACTAAAATTTTTCACATTTTATATTAATTTTTTCACTTTAATGGGAATACATTTTTTAAAAGAACAATAGTTATTTTTCGATATAATATGTATTTAATTGGCTCATAATTTAAAGATATCATTTCTTTTTTTTGTAATAAATATATTACTTCGATTTTTTGAAGGTAAATATATTACTTTGGTTTTTTAAGGTAAAAATATTACTTAGATTTTTTCGAGGTACAAAGATAACTACTTCGATTTTTTCAAGGTAAATATATTACTTCGATTTTTTCAAGGTAAATATATTACTTTGGTTTTTTTAAGGTAAAGATATTATTTGGATTTTTTCGAGGTACAAAGATAACTACTTTGATTTTTTCAAGGTATACCACGCGTGCTTGGCGTCTTTTTTTTTACCTTTTTGTAAAAGGTAATTTTGTACGGATATCACTCCTTTTTGTTATAGATACATCAAACGCCATAATGCCTATCGACATCGACATTTATGTCTGATAAAATCAAATGTAAATATTTTTTGTATTATAACTTACAAGAATTATATCTGAGAGTTTGACATCCTTAAATGTGCAGTGTAGTTTGTATAAATTTATAAATTAAAAAAATATTAGGCAAAGTTAAATTTGTCGAGAGCACATTATGCAGTGTTTGCTATAAATAAATTTTGTCGAAAGAAAAACAGATTTGATACAAAATTTGGCATGTACGATGCTATTGGCAGAATGCATAGTAGATAATATATTTATAGTAAAGTTTGTTAACAAAATAAGGCAATTAATAATTTATAATACAAACTACACTGCACATTTAATTAAGGATGTCACTGTCAGATATAATTTTTGTGTTATAATACAAAAAATATTTAGATTTAATTTTATCAGATATATTTAATAGTCACTATTAGAGAAAGAAAGAGAGAGAGAGAACGAGAGCGGGGAACGCGAGCGTGACCGCCAGAAAGAGCAATACGTATGATAGATATAACCTCGCGACCCTCGCACAGGGTGTATCCCAGGAACCAGCCATCCGCAAGGCGCGAACTCTGTCACTCCAGCACTGCACTTCGTTCGGAGTGTTCGGACGCGACGACGCGGACGTCTAAAGCGGCCCATAACATGTACGAGTTTGATTCGCGAGCCGGACTCAAACGTTTTTCACCACACACACACTCCCAAATAGTCCCGAAATTTGGCTCGTCAGACGCCGAGCCCGTCTCGTAACATCTCACCCACGATATTGTTTACGAAAGCTTCTTTGCGTACGACCACGATCGCAGCGTTACGATAGATGTAGACGCACCTTAATAATTCATACGATAACTGTCACAACGAACGTTACGATCGTCGTAATGAGCTTACGATCCATCGTAACGCTGCGATCGTGATCGTAAGCAAAGAAGCTGTCGTAAACAATATATCTATGTTAATATATCTAACTATAAACACACTTTTCTTCGCGCGTCGAGAAGGCTGACATGTTAGGTTATACTGTTGTAACGCTAGACAAGTGTCACAATCTTCCGAGTTCAAGTTGAGTCAACTCATATAATGAGGTTACGATAGCTGTCGAGCGTTACAATCGTCGTAAGGAACTTAACATTACGATAAATGTAAACGCAGCCTCGCGCACCAACTAACGTACACGTCAGTCACGTCACTGCACGTAAACATGCCGTCTCTTTCGTTGTCATGGAGACGCTCGAGACTGGCAATATCGCTCTCTCGCTCTCTCTCGCGAACGCAATTTATTTATCTAGAGACCCTCTAATAAGAGTCTGGCCACCTTGTCCCGCATTTTGATTGGTCCGCCATTTATGAGCTCTTCGGTATGTGTGCGAGTGAGACAGTGCTTCGCAACCGAGTGAGACAGCGAGCTCTCCCGAGTGAGACAGCGAGCTCTCTCTCGTGTGATTTCGCTCATAAATGGCGACCATCCAACAGTTGTGGCCAGACTCTTATTAGAGGGTCACTATATTTATCGACAAGCAAGAGCCATCTGCAGTCGAAAGTAGTGAAAGTGACTCTGGGGGTATCCAGAGCCATCTGTTGGCGAACGGCCGGGTTAATATATATATGTCATATGTCCGACGACGTGGACGTTTCTTAAATGAAAATTTTCAGGTCTGGACTTTTGCATCGCAATATATTTTTTCGTAGGCCACGTAGGGGAAAAATAAAAATACTTTCATTATATAAATTTGGTACAAGCTTTCCATTGAGCCTAGTTAGAACTTGATCCGTTCACTAGTTATCGAGATCTCAAAATCTTGAGTACTCTTAACATATACATAACTCGTCGCGTCGCGTATATAGAGCCACGGCTGTCTCGCTCCGCGCGTACTTGGCGCGAGACACTACCGTGTCTCTTGATGTAATATTTTGATTTCTTCCAAACTGTATTTTATAAATAAAAACAAACTTAAGTAAATCATTGACAAGACATTTTGATTAACTCGTTTCTGGAGCATGTCTTGCTATATTAGACATTTCAAATTGTTATCTGTAGATAGTAACGCTTACCGGTAATTTAAAAAATGTTTCGTGGGGCAAAAGTTTGCATATCATGGTAGGGCAAAGTTCGCAATTATTATCCGAATTAAGTTAACTCTGAAACCCAGTTCCACAACAAACGTCGGTTAACATTTAATCTTAGTTAACTCACTCTTTCTAAGGGGGAAATTTAGAAAGAGACAAAGAGTGAGTTAACCCAAGGTTAAAAATTAACCGACCTTTGTGGAACTGAACCTAAAACTATTAATAAAATATAGGTGTATTGTGCATCGTTTTATAAGTTTAATAATCTACGATTACTTTCTTGTTAATACTGTAATAATTAGTTTAATAATTATGAAATTAATTATTTATATTTTTATTATTCTAAAAAATAAATTTATATAATAATTATTTTTTATTTTAAAATTAATTAAACTCTAAAATTATCGTATGCTCTTTACGCGTATATTGGTTCTTACAGAGTACTTATTTATTTTCTGTTATCAAAGGATTTATCAAAAAAAGGTAGAGGTAATTTTATTTTGCTACAATTGTTAAAAAGACTTGTTATAAAAAATAAAGCAATATTAAATGTAAATAAAAATAAAAATACTTTTCTTTGTACTTTTCAACATAATTATTTTTATTACATTGTATTCTGTATAATTGTAATAAAAGTTTTTATTGATTTTAAGGTTTTAACCTTTATTCTAGATTCTTTATTGCATGCTCACTTTTTCACACCGGTGGGTCAAAATTGCGTTTTTGCACTCGGTTCAAGAAAAATTTATTACATGGATTGTATTCAAAATATAGACATAAACCCTATTAAATTTTAAAAAAGAATATTTGCAGATTTTGAGATGCAAATTTGAAGTTTCTAGCTATATCTCAACGGTAGATATATGGGATCAAAAACCAAGTGCATACTTTTGCCCTACTCTGATCTATTAGAAAATATAAATGTAATTTTGTATTATTTTTATATTAGTTTGAAGTAATAATCTTAATAGTGCATTAAAATTAGCTTTGTCCTTTTAACTTATAAAATATAAATTTATAGATATATGAGTAATTAAATATGAGTAATTTAAGAAAACTTTATATATGTTATGTCAAAAATATATAGAATAGGTACAATGTAGCAGATTTTTTATATCAATTTAAAATATGAAAATTCTAATACTAATATATGTCAATGTTCTTATAATTCTTAAGGTAGTTTGAGCACGACAATTATAACTCAAAATTTTACACTCTAAATCAACGTCAAAACATCCGACTATTCACGGTTACAGGCTGAAAACTTTTGGATAGTTCTGTCCCTCACACACAGAACAAAAGACTATTCTGTTATATTTCTCTTCCATTTGCTTCTTTATATTCACGTCTATTTATTATTGTATTTCTAAATCTAAATGGTCAATAATTTCAGTTTTTTTTTTACTAGTATTCCTAAAGTGTCCTTCTATAACTATATATCCGTTCTTCATCACTTTCTTGAGTATTGTTCTAATTATTAAAATTCAGAATACGAGTTTTTCGTATGCTTTGTGAATACAATACATGGAAAAAATGTAATTTTTGATGGCGCGATTATCTCGCGTTCGGGATGGTCAATCACTTTTATAAATACAGACTAGACGTGTAGATACCACATTTATTAACATGTATAGTAAAAATTTCAATTTTTTCTAAAAATTTGCGATTTACGCTCAAATTACCTTAAATAAAAAGTCATTAAAATTAACAAATTAAATTGTTCAAATTTTGCGCGTTTAAGTCCCGGTATACAATAGATGTTTTAAGCCTTAAACGATAAGAAATTTACTAATCACAGTCGATTATTCTTTTCACATTTGACTGTGATTGGTCAATTTCTTAGGTCTTAGAGCTTATTGCACCTACTGGTAGACCTATTGCCGGTATAAGTACATTATAGACGGACCTTATTTCAAGACCGTATTAAGAAATGTCTTAAGATACTAATACGGTCATTTCATTGGCTGGTTGGAGTCTTAAGACTGCTTTTGACCAGACTTAAGAAGATCTTGAATATAAGATCCGACTATGAATACCGGCCTATGTGCGCGATCGTGCATTGTGTAATGGGACGCGATAAAGTCGCTGTGCATCAGTGAACTATAATACTAAACTGGAATGTGAAGACCTACGCACAATAAAGTACATATTAAAAATAAGAATAAATATTAAATGTTAGGATATGTACAATTTGTTTAAACCATCGTAGAATTTTCAAAAATTGTCGTAGAATAACGAACCAAATTGCATTAAAAAGCTGAAAGTTTCAGCTTTCCAGCGATTTTATGATCATTTCTGTACGATGATTCGTTCAAAAGATATGACATTTTTTGTGCGCGCGTGCGACGCTTCAATTTATTTGATGTCTATCAGCGCGCTCCATAAATTTACCGCGCAGCGTATATCTTGCAAAACTTATTACGTGAAAAGTATTGCTTGTACGAAAAAAATTTGTAGAACATTTTTTGTAGAGAATTTTATGAGCTACAAATTTTGTAATAACCATTTTTGCCGTAGAACTAATGAATAAAGAGATATTCGCGAAAAACTGTTTTCCTTTACCTTTGACCCTCTGTACAATTTTTAACAAGGGTCACATCGATGGGGACTTTTCACATATTGTTTTTAACCACGAAATAAAAGTCCATGCAAAAATTTAGCTACTTGCGAATTATTCCGCAGAAAAATCCTAATTTCCCTGTACTATTGGTGGGGATAGAAGTCTAGAGTGGGGACTAGTAGGGAATAGCCGAGCTAGACTTCTATCCCCACAAAGCGATCAGAAGAAAGAGAGAGGACCATATCCACGGCTATGTCTGCTCCGTAGGTCTTCCAACGCGTGCTCTTACGGCAGGGGCCGGTCTATCTAATATGGGTCCACTTGAATTCTTTGAAGCGTCTTTCTTCTTCTCTTTTTATTAAAAGAAAGGAGAAGAGGAATGCTTCGAAGCATTTTGAGCGCGCGTCAAGTGGACCGCAGCCTTACTCTAATTATTAATATTAGGATTTATTAATTTTTATTATTGCGCTGAACTTCGAATATATGTATCTTACGCTAAAGATGACCCAAAGAAAGGGTCGTAACGTCCGTTTGTCAATTTTTAAATTATGTAATGACTAATCAATATATTATTTAAAATATATTGGCTGCGCACTAATTATTGCGCTTAGCTCCCATTGCCTCTCTCACTTGCCTTTTATAATTTATTCAAGAGAGCCTTAATACTACTTATATTAAATATTAAAATATGTAAATGTAAGAATATTCCTACATTTTTATCTTATATTTTATTACTCTTAATTTAGAATCCTAATATTTAATATTTACCTGCTCTTATTTCTATATATGTGCTCTATTGTGCACATGGCCAACTCGAGTCAGATATTCTACTCTAGAAGAAAACAGGATGAACAGGAAAATTGCGGTCAACTCGTCCGTTTCTGTTGCTGTACTTTACGACAATAATTCAGTACCATTGACCAATTAAAAGTTCGCTAAACAGAGATAGAATGGCAGCAAAGCAACCTGTCTTTTCTTCTTTTAACCCGGGCACTAACATAGGAGTTCACATTTTAGTATACTAGTATAACAGATGTCTATACTTATTGTTAGACATCCGTGACTGTGACTAGTATAGCTCTTGCGTACAGAATGCAAAACGCTCGCCTAATCTATTTTCTTAGACTTAATCCATTTTCTTGTGCATATATGCTTAAGTATATGCACCTATGCACGTTTGTCTGGATAGATCCTAAATTAATACAAATGCTGCGTACTGTATGATGCATTGCCAGCAATATTGGATCGCATGCAAATTAGTACGAAAAATTGTATCATGTGCTGTTAATAATGATATGATTGTATGTTATTTATTTGCTGCACTAAGAAAAAAAAACTGATTGCTTGATCCAATGGTTGATTGAACAATTATTAAGTTTTACTACTAAAGGTATAGTTTATTCATGTATGGTTTATTCAACCATTAAAAATATTTAATCAAGAATTAACTAAACCAACTTAATCAAATTATTTTTTTCGAAATACTTATAGTAGAATTTATTTCTTTGTTTGCCATTTTTACCTAGATAATATTGTTTAATACCAAGTAATACGTTAAAAATTTTTATGCCCATTCGATATATGATATATTACTTGTAGTGTAACCTAATTAAAAATAAATACGTACCTTGTTTCAATTACTATATGTATATATAAAAAAATTCTCCTTGTTTAAAATATAACGTAAAAATATCTTCGTCGACGAGCAAAATATATCACAGACCTTATAGCTCGACAGCTAGCGAAGAAATGGTATGAGAGCACGTGGCAAGAAATAAAGGCCATCACACACAAAATGCATAGCGTAGCATAAGCATAGCATAAGACCGCTGGATCAATGAGCATCCAGCATAAAGTCGCCATATTAATTTACATAAGATGCTCATTGGTCCAGCGGTCTTATGCTATGCTTATGCGACGTTATGCATTTTGTGTGTGATGGCCTTAAGGATGCAATCCCACGTGGAGGAAAAAACAGAATGGAAAAGAAGCACTGCAGTGTCTGTAGTGCATGGGAGGTAACCAATCGGAACGTTTATCCAAAAGAGAGATCAGGGGTCTAGAGCCTGGGGCCTAGGGCCCTCGAAAAATATCGCATACGATGTCGGAAATATCACTGCACTTTCCAACCAATAGCACACTTGCAACCACGAAGTAAGAGGTAAGGAGGTCGAACTTCATAGCGCGCGAGTAGCAAAAGTGGTCCCGATTCGTGGCACCCAATTGAGAGGGAGTCCGCTGAAAGGAATGGCTTCTTCCCTATGGGCGCCATTTTCAACCTATAGTGCATGCAGCATATACTGTAGGATTTTCAGCACTCGTGAACGCACCCCAACCTTACCCGGCCAGCCCGGTCTCTTACTCCGTGCTGTATCGCTGTATGTACATACATACACGTTGCGTCACTGGTCGCTGTACTCCGATTTGCAATTATAAAGCCAAATAAACTGAGAAAGCATTAAAAAGAAATCCCTTTTATTGCATGCATCGTGTTTTATAACGTGATCCGACAGCAGGAGACGGCAAAATATCCACGTCAAAAGCAACAACAGTCACAAACAGTCACCAACAGTCACAAACGGACTCTATTATACAGTCACCAACAGTCACCAACAGTCACCAACGGACTCTATTTCACGCACGAAGCACGCGATTTCACGATGCAAATGCACGTAAACAAACTGAACACGAAGTAGGAGACCGGGCTGGCCGGGTAAGGTTGGGGTGCGTTCACGAGTGCTGAAAATCCTACAGTATATGCTGCATGCACTATAGGTTGAAAATGGCGCCCATAGGGAAGAAGCCATTCCTTTCAGCGGACTCCCTCTCAATTGGGTGCCACGAATCGGGACCACTTTTGTTTCACGGAGTTCGACCTCCTTCTCTCTTACTTCGTGCTTGCAACGTGTGATTTTTTAGTGACATTTATGAATAACATTTCACTAGAATTTTGTTTTCTTGTTAGTTTGATTAATATCTTAAAATTAATTATTTGAGATCCGATTTCAGTATCTTAAACTGTTCCAATATCTTAATAGTTTATTTACACATAACGCGAAAATACAATATGCTATTTATGACGAACGCTGTTGGGCATCTAAATATTCTAAATTATAAGATTTAATATGCCCATTTGATACATATGATACTTGTATAGTGTAAATTAATTAAAAAATAAATAGGTACGTACCTTGTTTTAATTACTATATATAATCCTCTTTGTTTAAAATATAATAAAAAGATCTTTGTCGACAAGCAAAATATATCACAGACCTTATAGCTCGACAGCTAGCGAAGAAATGTTACGAGAGTACGTGGAAAGATTAAATAAGGATGCAATTTCGCGTAGAGAAAAAAACGGAATGGAAAGGAAGCACAGTGGGAAGTAACTAATCGGAACGTTTGTCCAAAAGACCCAAGGTTCTTTCAATATACAGATTGCCTTAATCGGGCACTTTCTTCCGATTCGTCGTGACGTCACTGATGGTGTTCTTATCCTTGTCACACCCCTCTATGTCTTATACATTGCAATTCCTATTACAGACTGATTGAAATAGTTTGCTTTCAATATTTTTTGGCTTGTTTTCGTATTGCTTGCATTTTTCGCATTCGATCGTCTTTTTCTTTTGCTTCTTTCAGCGTCCGAATATGTGTCTGTCTCGTTTTAAGTGCAAAAAGTGCTAACAGGGAAAGCAACACGAACATAACCATATATAGGATACTATTTCCATTATTTCCAACGTCTGTTAACCTCTAACCGACGGTTTACTTTTCAGAATAACTAATAGAAATTGCATGGCTATTTTTGAAAGTTAATTGTAGGTTAGAAGTTAACAGACGTTGGAAATAATGACCGTTAGACAGAGACGTCCGAATGAAAAGTGAGACAGCTATTCCATCAGTGACGTCACGATTTCACCCCTCGCTGCAAGATCCCGCATCTACAAGTGCTCGAATGAGGCAACATGTACATTAAAGAACCTTGCAAGAGACCTAAATGTCTTTTGGACAAACTTCTGGCCGGATATGGGTCCTGGGACCCTATTCTTAAAACAAGGACCCTAGATATCGCATACGATAAAAATGGTATTCTTGAATGAATTTATTCAAAAATGCTATAATATTGCATACGATATTGTATGCGATATTTCTCAAGAATAGGGACTCTGGGGCTTGAGTCGAACTGTTGAGGATAGAAATTGCCCTGAAGGCGCCCGCTATTGGTTCTTTCTTTTCTATGCCTGGCTTCGAGGTTAGCGTCGCTGCGCACAGTCTTCTGCGCCAGTAGCTCGCTCTCGCTACGAGAAGAACGGTGTCCGTCTGTCTTGCTTTACAAGCAAAATGTAAAAATCTAAGAAGCCTGTAACAGATCGTCAGATCTGCACCAAAAGAAATAAATCGGAAGTCATAAAACAAACAAATTGTTTTAAGCCATAAAGCGAGTCAACCCGTAACACAAAACATTGGTCCTTCGAGCCGGATACATCCGAAAATCTGGAAACGGACGCCCGCAAGTGCCGCGCACGAGTCGGCATAACCTCAACACGATACACGAAGCAACGTGCAAGGAGCGTAAAGCCTATTCTACAATTGCGTAAGCGTAGGGTTGTAGGAGTAGGAGTAGTAGTAGTCGTGGATGTTGTACAACGGATCAATCTACAATAGAGTAAAGATACGTTGTAAACTTGATTACAGCAACCTGCAATCAGAGTGCAATTTTGTGTTTCAAAACTTAGAGCAGTACTTTCTTCGTGTTCCATGATGAAAACGATGAAAATCAAAAACACACTACAATAAAAAGAATAATTTCCAACTTGAGATCTTGAGAGTTGTTTTCACGTGTATCTCGACATAGCACTCTGATTGGTTGGCTCTTACGTTCACATCTGTTGTAGTCGTGAAAGATGAAGTTCAACCATCTTCCACAACACGCTCTACAACCGGAAGTACCGCTTTACAACCACGCCTACAACACTCTTACAACCACTTACGACCACGCTTACGCAATTGTAGAATAGCCTTAAGTCTTAGCTCTTTATCATTACCGTAAACTCAAAACAATGTCGGTGAACACGTTAAAAGCCCTTAAGATAAAACGAGGCGCGATAAAGGCTCAATGCACGCGCGCGCGAAACGCATTAGCAACAATCAACCCACTCCAAGTAAATGTTATACAAATAAAACAGCGAAAGGAAAAAATTGCCGAGAATTGGGGTCAATTTCATCAAATTCGAACGCAACTCGATGAGTTGATAGCTACCGCGAATGATTTAGAGAATATAGAAACACTTAAAGCTGAGCAAGAAACGGAATACGCGGATTTCAAAGAAAATTATTTTGATATTATAAGCCAAATGGAACATTTGTCAGTATCTCAGAATGATGCGAATATTAATAACGCCGCACAAGCATTACGATTGGAAACCCACGCTTGTGACATAACCCAGGTGCATCTGCCGAAGATCTCCATACCGAAATTGAACGGCAACTATGAAGATTGATATCCCTTTTATAACACGTTCGACTCGATGATACACTCAAATGAAAGATTAACCAATATCCAGAAATTTCATTATCTGATTTCTTCCCTAGAAGGCGACGCTGCACATGTTATCAAATCACTAGAGGTAAATTCGGATAATTATGAAGAAGCATTAAATTTATTGAAGTATCGCTACGACGACAAGCGAATGATTACGCAAGAGCACATCAGAGCACTGCATGACTTGCCAACGGTACCAAAGGGCAACCACATAATATTAAGAAAATTGGTGGATGACACTCTACGTCACCTGCGAGCTTTAAGCGGATTAGGCAGACCTACACAACATTGGGACGATCTCATTATTCATTTAGTCTGCATAAAATTAGACGTGAACACAGTCAGAGAATGGGAAAGCACCATTAAACCAGCAAGCATACCCACATTAAAGGAGCTCACCGATTTCTTAGCACACAGATGTAGGGCGCTAGCAGCCGTATCGAAGAAAGTCTCAAGTGAAGCGTCCGCAACAAACCAACGCAAGCCTAACAACAAAGTTACTTCTGCACACGTAGCCACGTCCAGTATCAGCTGCATTTATTGCAAAGGTAAACATTACATATTTCAGTGTCAAGATTTTCTAAAACTGTCTAGTGAAGACAGAAACAAGGAAGCACGAATCAAGAGGCTATGTTTAAATTGTCTGCGATCTACTACACATCAAGCCAAAGATTGCAGGGCATCGACCTGTCAGACGTGTAAAAGAAAGCACAACACACTGCTTCACCTAGAAGGCAAATCTCAAGGAAATACAACGGCTACCGCTGCGACGAGTGAAGTAATGTCGTCAGATCAAAGCTCAAGCGCGACTACCCTGAATCACCATGTAATACAAAATAAGTATCAAGTCATATTATCCACCGCAATTGTTGACGCATATGATCGACACGGTAACGCAATCACATGTAGAATATTACTTGATTCAGGCTCTCAATCTAACTTTATTACCGAAAGTTTAGCGAAACAATTGAATTTGACACAAAAGAATACCAACATGACAATAAAGGGAATAAGTAATTCAAAGGCAAATTCCTTTCACACTGTTAATGTAAGAATAAAATCAAAACACACCGCTTACACACGAGATGTTGAATTTCAAATACTGCAAAGCATAACGGAAAGCTTACCCCAAGTTTATGTTAATATCAAGGATATAAAGATTCCCAATAACATAAGACTAGCAGATCCGCAGTTTCATATGCCAAACGAGATTGACATGCTTCTAGGCGCCGAATTATTTTGGGAACTACTATGCGTGGGACAAATACGATCACACAAGAATCAACCTGTTCTCCAAAAAACACAACTAGGATGGATAGTTGGCGGTAGAACCTGCAGTTACGAACCCACGAGATCCAGTGTTTGCAATCTATCAATCAATCAAGAGATAAATCAAACGTTAGCAAAGTTCTGGGATATAGAGCACATCAGTGAAGAATCTCCATTTACTCCGGAAGAAAAATTCTGTATGCAACAATTCGAGCGGACGGTTTCAAGAAGGGAAGATGGTCGCATAGTAGTACAAATGCCAATTAAGCAAGCGAAATTACAACAGCTGGGCGAATCCCGAAGCACGGCGCTGAGGCGATTTTACTCCATGGAACGCAAACTACAGAGGAATCCAACGTTAAAAGCACAATACGTTCAGTTTATGAGAGAGTACGAATCCCTTGGTCACATGGTGCGCATCGACGACGAAAATGTAAAAACTGACACCCCGCGTTACTATATACCGCACCACGCAGTCGAAAAGGACAACAGTTTAACTACGAAGGTGCGAGTAGTTTTTGACGCCTCGTGCAAGACCAGCACAGGATTGTCATTGAATAATTGCTTGATGGTGGGACCGATATTACAACCGGATCTCTTTCCAATATTTTACGGTTTCGAACGTTTAGATACGTTATCACAGCCGATGCAGTTCAAATGTTCAGACAGGTTTGGATTCACAAAACACAAACACATTTGCTAACCATATTTTGGAGAGAAGATCCAAACGAAGAACTCATAGTATTTGAATTGGTAACAGTAACGTACGGAACGGCATGTGCTAATTTCCTGGCGGTGGCTGCAATGCAGGAGACAGCAAAAACTAAAGCAAACAAGTAGAAACTTGCACATTGCTTCCTCATAGCTTTAAAGTGTGCAAGTAGAAACTTGCACATTGCTTCCTCATAGTTTTTAAGTGAGCAAGTAGAAACTTGCACATTGTTTTCTCATAGTTTTTAAGTGAGCCAGTAGAAACTTGCACATTGCTTTCTCATAGTTTTTAAGTGAGCCAGTAGAAACTTGCACATTGCTTTCTCATAGTTTTTAAGTGAGCCAGTAGAAACTTGCACATTGCTTTCTCATAATTTTTAAGTGAGCAAGTAGAAACTTGCGCATTACTTAATCAACATTTTATTTCGCTTATAAAGCTTCCTCTATGAGGAAGCTTGTTTTTTATTTGATGTACAATTATTAGTAAATATTCTTTAATTTGGCTTCCTCATAGAGGAAGCTTTATAAGCGAAATAAAATGTTGATTAAGTAATGCGCAAGTTTCTACTTGCTCACTTAAAAATTATGAGAAAGCAATGTGCAAGTTTCTACTGGCTCACTTAAAAACTATGAGAAAGCAATGTGCAAGTTTCTACTGGCTCACTTAAAAACTATGAGACAACAATGTGCAAGTTTCTACTTGCTCACTTAAAAACTATGAGGAAGCAATGTGCAAGTTTCTACTTGCACACTTAAAAACTATGAGGAAGCAATGTGCAAGTTTCTACTTGCACACTTTAAAGCTATGAGGAAGCAATGTGCAAGTTTCTACTTGCACACTTTTTGTATTACCTATCGTCGCATATCGAAGCATCACGTTTAGCGCATGCTTTTTTGCGATGGAACGTATGTATAATACATACGTATCAATGCGACGCGTGTAACCTTGCAGATAGACAGCCGCTTCTGCTCTGGGAGAAAAAAAGTCAGTTAAGCAACCCCTTTTGAGGCCCACGACTAGTAATCAAATAATTGGGATTGCTCGTAACACTAATTTTACATAACCTCGTATTTGGACTAGAAATACGTCATCAAAATGATGATGTCAGAGGAATAATATCAGTTAAAAAACCTAAAAATTGACTTAAGCAAGTGGGAGTGTTGGTTATGAGAAGACATCTCGAGTCTTCCAAACATAGTTTTATCATCGAATTGCTGTTGCAGTAATTGCACATCTCATGCAGTTAGGCAACGACTATTACGGATATTTTAACGAAAAAAAATTTTTTATTTGTAAATAGTTCTTATTTTTTCTATTTTTTAATTAATTTGTATTCATGGTTTCGCATATATTCTATTTTATTATTTACAATTACGCATTGTTTTACAATTTTTGTAAACGCACGCATTGACGGGATTCGAACCTAAGAACCTAAGATTTCGGAATGGTAGCCTAGTACGCTAACGCTGAGCTAACAATCTATTTTACAGTAACTACCTATTCTAAAACTTACATTTCTGAGCTCGCGCGATAGAACGTATACTGGGATTACTTAACAACCACAATTCAGTTTCACTCTCCAAATTTCTAAATTTTACATCCACAAATTTAAGTTATACAAATAATGTTAATTTTAATTTGGTTAACCAAGTTATATAGATTATGAATATGAGTTAAGGTAATCGCATTTGTAAGATGATTAACTAAACTTTCTCCACCGACAACTGACATTTGCAAAAACGTAATTAAGATTTAGAATGACGTTCCGTCCTCATCTGTGACGTCACAGTTCTCTTTTAAGCGAGATTTCTAGTTAACCCCGCGTAACTAAAAATCGCAATTAGCTATTCTATCTATGTCAAAGATGTTTAAGATTTATACTAGTCAATTCTTTCAATTAGTTCTGTCGATATTCAGTTACGCAAAGATAATTTTTACTTAAGGGGCACTAACCAAAATGCTAAGTTGCTTAACTACAAAAATAACGGTCAAAATTTCTCCCAGAGTGCGTTACAGCCTCCAGCGCGTATTTCCCGCACGCGTAACGCGTTATAAAATTACAGGGAAATTGCCATACTACCGAAAAGTTTTCCGATAAAACCATCACGTTCACGAAAATCCCCTCCGCTTTCGTCTTCGACTTTCGGTAAATTCTTTTCTGACGCGAGGCAGGTACTTCCATCGTGTCTGTTGAGCGCTAACTTTTTTATTGTTTTTTTTTTTCGTAAAAGCAAACTTGGGGTATGTCTCCGAATATTGCTTATGTTTGCATACCAATCGATACTTACTACTTAGAAGATGCAAATGACGAGGGAGAATTGATTTTAATGTTTTTAAGCGATATGGATATAATTTTAATTCTGCGGATAAAGCTAGAAAGAAACGGAAGGTAAAAGTTTACAATAACTTACACAGCTCGGATTACTTTGACCTTGACATATGTTGTCAAGGTCACCCTCCTGAGTGACCTTCAGAAGGTTTTAGTCGGCGGTCGTTGTTTATTAAAAAGTTATGTAAGGAATTCGTCGATCATTGGTCGCTCGCGAATAGCTCGCGCGGACCATGAAGAACGTCTAGCGCGCGCGGACCATGGAGAACGTCTTCCTATGAGAGAGGATATATAAGATCGTGCGTGCGCGAATAGTCAGTCTCATAAAGCACTCAGTCGAAATCCATCGCGTGATCAATCCGCGCCGATATTTTGTACGCAGTACCCAAATAAACGGACATTCCCTCTCAAACACGAAGCTTGGCTTTATGCACCACGACGTACCCTTTCTTCCGCCTATTTCCTGACGTTCCTACGATTCGTTTTATACCGAGAGATTATTAATCCGGTCGCGAGTCTTACGCATCCCTTACAGAAATTCAGAAGTGGGATATTCCGTCGTGTGCCGCCATTTCTAGTATCAACGCGAGAGTCGTGTTTAACGCTCGCGTCGTGTTTTACGCTCGTTTGTGAGAGTTGCGTCGCGCTATCCAAGATGGACCGCCAGCACTACGAAGGTTTAACGCTAGAACAATTACAAGAAGAGGCTAAGTTTTTTGGATTGTCTCCCCCCTTGACGAGAGATCAACGGAATCGATGCATTGAAGCAATCTTGGCGCATGCAGCGAATGGCTTGTTGCAAGATTCCCGTGACGATACGCCTCCACAGCAGAACGAGGCGCGTTCCACGTTTCCAGAAACTTCTCGACCTACAGTTACCCCGCAAATAAATACAAATAGCGGTGTCCAATCGGGATCATCCGACATCTCTCAGTTGTGCGCGATGATGCAGCAATTGTTAGCAGCGATAAACAATAACCGCGATGGTGTGCAGGCACAAAGCCGTTCAGTGCCGGTTCAAGTTCAGCAAATCCCTGGCGCGTTGGACGAGCGGCGTGCACCAATATCGTCGGCCCTCGAAAGCTCATTCGGTTAACTTACTTGCCACGCACATCCCGGAATTCAAAGCTACGGAAGAAGAAGATGCCGAACAATGGATTCTAACCGCCGAACATGTCGCTCAGGTACACGGGGTAGCGAATGATGTGTTGTTACTCGCCGCTACGGGAAAACTCAAGGACAATGCCCGTAAATGGTTCGATCTGAATATTCGCACATTGATTGAATCATGGCCTGTATTTAAGGCTTCGTTTTTACGCCGTTTTAAACGAACCGTTCTCTTCCATGTGGCCATGGGAAAAGTTGAGGCACGGAAGTGGAACTACCTTCAAGAATCTTTCCAGGATTATGCTTTGGATAAGCTGGTTCTCATTAAAAATTTGAGATTACCAGATATTGACGCCATTCATCTATTAATAAATGGAATTGGCAGTCGTTCCTTACGAGAGGTGGCAGCTACTCTGAGCGTTAGTACAGTGGATGAATTCTTAGAAGAAATGCACCGAATCACCCTTGCTTCAGGAGAGCCTTCTAGAAAACCGGCAACGGCTTCTCATAAACCGCCGAAAGCGAAAAGTCCAACTGGATCTCCGAAGAAAAACCGTAACCAGCAGAAGGAGACGAAGGACATCGTTTGCGTCTACTGCCACGCCAAAGGACATTTGCGAGCAGATTGCTTCAAACTCAAAAAGAAGGAACAGGCTCAATCTGCCGTAGCCCCTGCAGCAACAGCAGCGATATCTGCAGTCAGCGAGGACGTTTCAACAGCCGCGTCGTCTCCCGGGTCTTCTTCCACGTCACAAACGGTAGCGACTGTAAGTCTTGCCAGCGATAAAAGAATTGTCGCTTATACCTCAATTATCAAAGTCACTAAATTAAATAATGCAGATTGCAATTTAACTGCTCTTATGGACTCGGGAAGTCCGATCTCATTTGTTCGTCCTTCGATTTTTAAGAAATTCTTTAATGTTTCCTTTGATTCTCTAAAAATTAACGATAAAAGATATACAGCTGTTAACAGTGTACCGGTTAAGATTTTAGGTACGATATCGTCTGACATTGAATTGCAGTCGCTCCCTGATTTTCCAGCGAAAATTGATATAAATGTTTTGAGTAATGATTCATTATCCACCGATCTGATTTTAGGTTTAGATTTTTTTAAGACGAATAACATTTCTTTCCTGGTAAGTCCTAACAGGGAACGTTTGGAGGAGAGGCTTCAATTATTTTCTGAAATAGCCTCAGCGGAGATTGCTGAAAAAGTGCCGGAGACTTTGAATACTGTATTATCCGGAATTGAAATTGATTTTGACAATAATGTAAAAGATAAACTAATCGCCTTAATTTCAGAAGTAGAAAATACTGATTTCCCACTGGTAGAGGACAATTATTCAGTAAAAGTCAATTTGAAGGATGACTCGATTTATGCATATGCTCCTAGAAGATTTTCATGGACGGAAAGAAAGCAAATTAGAGAAATTACTGACGACCTTCTGGAACGTGGTATTATAAAACCCAGCACTTCTCCCTATTGTGCCCGTGTTGTTTTGGTACGTAAGAAAAACGGCACAATGCGTTTGTGTACAGATTACCGACCTCTAAACGATAGAGTTGTTAAACAAAAGTGTCCTTTTCCGGCAATAGAGGACTGTATAGCGAGTGCGGGTAATAAGTCTGTGTTTACATCGCTTGATTTAAAAGATAGTTTCAACCAGATTAAGGTTCATCCAGATCATACGAAATATTTCGCGTTCGCGACCCCTGATGGTCAATTCGAGTCGCTGTATTTACCATTTGGCTATTGTGAATCGCCAGCTGAATTTAAGAAACGTCTGACTCAAGCAATCGATCCATTAATTTGTTCAGGTAAAGTTGTTAATTACATTGACGATATTTTTATACCTACTGATACGGTAGAGGAAAATCTGGATGTCTTAAAACAGGTTCTTATAGCGCTTAAGCGATATGGTTTCCAGCTTAATTATAAAAAATGCCAATTTCTGAAGACTAAGATCGAATTCCTCGGATATGTTATTACACCGTGGGGTATAACCTTAAGTGAACGTCATACAGAAGCGGTTCGGAAATTCCCGCAGCCTAGAAAAGTTGTAGAGGTTCAACGTTTCCTTGGTCTAACAAATTATTTCCGCAAATTCATCCAGAATTATGCTATTAAAGCTAGGCCGTTAAATAATCTTTTACGTAAGGATGTTCAATTTAACTTTGATGATAGTTGCGTTCAGGCTTTTGAGACTTTAAAGAAGGAGTTAACTGCTTATCCTGTTCTACGATTATATAATCCCCACGCAGCTACCGAATTGCATACTGATGCTAGTTCTCTAGCCCTTGCTGCTATTTTATTACAAAAACAAGACTCAGGTCAAATGGCACCGGTTGCCTATTATAGTCAAACGACGAATAAAGCCGAAAGAAACTATCACAGTTTTGAGCTTGAGATGTTGGCCGTGGTCAAGGCCATTGAACGTTTTCATATATATCTTTCCGGAGTAGAGTTCACGGTTGTTACAGACTGTCAAGCATTATCTTGTGCAGTCAGAAAAGTTAATCTTAATCCTAGAATTTCGAGATGGACTCTTCGATTGCAGAATTATAAATTTAAAATAGTCCACCGAGAAGGACGCAGAATGACGCACGTGGATGCACTAAGTCGAATCGTCGCTTATTTAGAGCCAGTATCGTTAGAAAGGGAACTTGAGCTCAAACAATTACTTGATCCCCGTCTTAAAGCAATCGCGGAAAACTTAGAGTTCGCCGACGACAAAAAATTTGAGTTGATAGATGGTCTGGTCTTCAGGAAGTGCGCAGATAAACCCCGTTTTGCGATACCCGATGCGATGATAAATAATATAATTCGGGTACACCACGACGAAATGGCACATTGCGGCGTTGAAAAAACTTTACAAGGAATTACCGCTAACTATTGGTTTCCGTCTTTGCGAAAAAGAATTCGTGACTACATTGATAACTGTTTGACTTGTCTGGTAATGAACCCATCAATCAATTCACGCGAAGGTGAATTACAGGCTTTTGACAATCCCTCTAAGCCATTTCAGATTTTGCATACAGACCATTTTGGTCCTTTCAAAGAATCTTCAAATGGATTCAAACATGTTTTACTGGTCATAGATGTTTTTACAAGATTTACTTGGCTCTTCGCAGTTAAATCAACAAGTTCAAAAGAAACAGTTAAACATTTGTCAATGCTATTCAATATGTTTGGGAATCCCAGTGTCTTGGTTTCTGATAGAGGTACGGCTTTCACTTCGAAAGAGTTTGCTGATTTCTTGCTATCGGTTAACGTAAAGCATAGACAAGTCGCAGTTGCAGCTCCTTGGGCAAATGGAGTCGTTGAAAGAGTAAACAGATTCCTCAAGTCGTCTTTAAAGAAAATAACTGAAGAACCTAAGACCTGGAGCACCCGGTTAAGTACTGTACAATACGTAATAAATAATACCTACCATTCTTCTATGAAAGCGACCCCGTCAAAATTATTACTAGGGTATGAACAGCGAAATCATTCCGACGCTGAATTAGTTAAATATTTGAATGATATCGCTAAAGTGGAACTTGACTTCGATAATGAGCGAGATGCTAGTCGTAAATTAGCGTTAGAAACCGCCGATAAAATACGGAATTACAACAAGGTTTATTATGACCAACGACACAGAAAACCTTCGCCTTATAATTCTGGCGATTACGTCCTGATAAGGGACTCGGCAGTTAAACCAGGAGAAGATAAAAAATTTAAACCTGAATATAAAGGTCCTTATCAGATCGCAAAAGTATTAAATAACAATCGATATGTTGTTCAGGATATCCCTGGATTTAACGTCTCCTCAAGACCTTACAACTCAATTTTATCAACTGATCGTATTAAACCTTGGATAAAACCAGTCGTGCGTGATACAAATTAATAATTATGTGCCTTTAGTGTTTAGCTTATAAGGATCCTATGTATTACTAGTTTTAAGTTTGCGTTTATTCTTTAAGTGATTACATTTATACTTGCAAAAGCTTTCCTTTGTGTTTACCTTAAGTAATTATAAGTCAAAGTTATTTTGTTTGAGTTCTTCAGTCTCGTCGCATAGGCTGAAAGTTATTATAATTTGCGTTGTTTAAGCTCGATGTTAGAGCTATCAAATAATGTTCATTTGATTTGTTATATGATTATGTCATTCGGGACGAATGCTCCTTCAGGCTGGCCGAACTGTAAGGAATTCGTCGATCATTGGTCGCTCGCGAATAGCTCGCGCGGACCATGAAGAACGTCTAGCGCGCGCGGACCATGGAGAACGTCTTCCTATGAGAGAGGATATATAAGATCGTGCGTGCGCGAATAGTCAGTCTCATAAAGCACTCAGTCGAAATCCATCGCGTGATTAATCCGCGCCGATATTTTGTACGCAGTACCCGAATAAACGGACATTCCCTCTCAAACACGAAGCTTGGCTTTATGCACCACGACGTACCCTTTCTTCCGCCTATTTCCTGACGTTCCTACGATTCGTTTTATACCGAGAGATTATTAATCCGGTCGCGAGTCTTACGCATCCCTTACAGTTATAAACAAAAAAAGTTTGACAAATATAGCAGTTATTTTGAGTATTGAAAGGCATAAACGACCTTGACCTTGACATATGTTGCTTTTACGAATATTTTAACTGTAAGTTTCTCTCTCTTAGGAATTAGATTATAAACAATCTATAGAACTAAACTAAACTAAACTAGAAACTACAAACGCTTAACGCTATATACAACTTTAAAACAGATATCATGTAGTTGTTAGCAAAACATTGAACTTTTTATTTATTATTCGTGTAATTTGCTTATTATTCACCCCTTTTTTAGAAATAAATAATTCATAAATTTTGAATTTTTTCCATATTATATATCAATCGCTTTTTCTATGCTAATGTATATGTTAAACATGTATGATTGAGTAAATACCATTTATAAAATACACAAAACTGATGCACAATTATCGCCATAGATGGAAGATGGCAAAATGTATTTTTCACGGACATGCTAACCGATCGATTGATTACGATCCATTCCATGTTCTACGACGAGGTGATCCATGCGACGAAAAATCAAAGCCCGATTGCAGTATTTGATGATGTCGGAATTATTTTGAGACTGATAAGAGACTGATAAGATTTGTAGTAGAGAAAAGAGAGAGAGAGAGAGAGAGAGAGAGGGAGGAGAGAGGGAGAGAGAGAGAGATTCTTGCATCAGGTGCCAAAATTTTTCTAATTTCTTGGGGATAACTATCATGGGGTTCGATTTTTTGTTTTACCGATTTTCTCTGTCTGTTTGCAAATTGCTCATTCATTAATGGACCGATTTTCTTGCACCAGGTGCCAAAATTTTTTTAATTTCTCAGGGATGACTATCATGGGATTCGATTTTTTGTTTTACCGATTTTTTTGAAAGCGGTGCCAAAATTTTGCTAAACTAAAATAATTTTGGTACCGGTTTCAAGAAAATAGTGTATAAAGAACAGACATACATACAAACATACAGACATTCTATTTTATATAGATAGATAGAAAATTCGTTAAGATTTAAATGTTGCTCTAATTTCCATTAATTTTGAGATATCGATCTATTTATAATTTTATTTGATTTTTTTTATAAAAAAATACTTTCTAAAAGAAATTAAATTCATTGTCACAATCCCCGAAAAATTAGAAAAATTTTGGCACCGGTTTCGAGAAAATCGGTATTAGGTAATTATATAAATAAAGAAAGCTTTCTTTTAAAAGAAATTAAACCCATAATCGCAATCCCCGTAAAATTAGCAAAATTTTGGCACCACTTTCAAGAAAATCTGTAAAACAAAAAATTGAACCCCATGATAATCATCTCCAAGAAATTAGAAAAATTTTGACACCTGGTTCAAGAAAATCGGTCCATTAATGAATGAATAGTTTGCGGACAGACAGACAGACAGAGATTAAAGGATTATTAAATTCCTTGAAAAATTAGAAAAATATCATAACCGCCTTCCAAAAAAATCGGTAACGAAAAACTATATACTTTATGGCACTCCCCGGAAAATTCTACCCCCCGTTTCATATACAATTCTTTGAGATTCGGTCAATTATTTCCGGAATAATTGGAAAAATATCGTAACCCGCTTCCAAGAAGATCGGTAACGAAAAACTATATACTTTATGGCACTCCCCGGAAAATTCTACCCCCGTTTCATACACAATTCTCTGAGATTCGGTCAATTAATTCCTGAAAAATTGGAAGAATATCGTAATCGCCTTCCAAAAAGATCGGTAACGAAAAACTATATACTTTATGGCACTCCCCAGGAAATTCTACCCCTATTTCATGTACACTTCTTTAAAATTTGGTCCATTAATGAATGAGTAGTTCGCGGTCAGACAGACATACAGACATACAGACAGACGTCAGGTACTTATATGTATAAGAGAAAATTCGTTAAGATTTAAATGTTGCTCTAATTTCCATTAATTTTGAGATATTGGGCTATTTCTAATTTTATTAGATTTTTTCAGTCTTTTCTACCCCTATTTCATATATAATTCTTTAAAATTTGATTGACATTTCAAATTTCGGAGAATTCGTACATACATAGAAGCTTTATGAAGCTGAGTCTAATCAACCAAATCTTAAAGAATTATATATGAAATAGGGGTAGAAAAGACTGAAGAATATAATATAATTAGAAAAAATTGCCAATAATTAATACCAAATTGTCAAAAAACATCAATTTGTAAAAAATCTCAATTATTGAGACTTGAGATGTAGCCCTTAAAGGTTAAATTTTAAAATATTCGCAATTTTTCTATTATATTCTTCAGTCTTTTCTACCCCTATTTCATATATAATTGGTTAAGATTTTGTTGATCAGTTCTGCAGTTATAGAAATTTCTGTAAATTTGGCACATACAGACAGACATACATACACACATACCGACATTTTTTAAAATGGCGATTTTTCGACGTTTTAAAACATTCTGAACACATTGGCGTCAAAAACTATAAAACAATTTTTTCTTTGGTCTTTTCTACCCCTATTTCATATATTTTTCTTTAATATTTGGTTGATTAGACCTAGCTTTATATGCGATCAAAGGTCCATATACGAAGTTTATGAAAACAAAGCTTCCTCTATGAGGAAGCAAAAAACATCCAATAGGAGCGTCGACAGTGATCGAGGACTTCTACGTCGACAACATGCTGTCAGGAGCAAACACTAAAGCAGAGGCAAAGACAATTCGTGACCAGACTATCGAGGTGCTGCAAACGGGAGGTTTTTCAACTGAGACAGTGGGCATCAAATGACTCCGAATTATTGGAAGACATACCACAGGCCAACACTACAGAGCTCACGCATTTCATCAATAGAAACGAGAACGTATACACACTAGGCATGCATTGGAGAACGACTAAAGACAGCTTCCAATACGACATCAAAATCCAAAATCCAGCCAGGATAACAAAACGAAACATGCTAGCAGCACTAGCAAAAATTTTTGATCCGCTAGGCCTACTCGGTCCGGTGACACTCGCCGCAAAAATGCTCATACAAAGAGTATGGCAACTCAAGCTTAATTGGGATGAAACCGTACCCACAGATGTACACACAGAGTGGTCGCAATTCCAAACTGAGCTAAGAAAGATACCGGAAATTAAAATACCAAGATACGTAGCTTGCGAAGGTACATCAAGAATTCAAATACACGGTTTTTCTGACGCAAGTGAAAAGGGATACGGAGCGTGCGTATACTTTAGGTTTCCCGATCCCCAGGGCGGCTACTCGACAAGATTATTGTGTTCCAAGTCTCGTGTTGCACCATTAAAGACAATTACACTTCCACGTTTGGAACTATGTGGTGCATTATTATTGGCGCAATTGGTGGACAAAGTAGTAAAGGCAATACGCTTTAAACCGGAGAAGGTGTATTATAGGACCGACTCGAGCATCGTTTTGCACTGGATAAGAGCACAAAATAAAAAATGGAATGTTTTTGTTGCGAATAGAGTTGGCGGGATCCACAATTTATCACAAGTAAGCAACTGGTTTCATGTCAACAGTGAGGATAACCCTGCCGATCACGTGTCAAGAGGAACGTTTCCCTCAGCATTAATCAAGTCAAATCTTTGGTGGTCCGGTCCTGCATGGCTATGTGAAGATTCTCATACGTGGAATACAAAGATACCACCTCTTCAAGAAGACGAAATGCCAGAACAGAAACGAGTAGTGCTTCTGCACACCACCGAAAACGAATACGATATATTCAAAGAGTTTTCATCACTAACTAAATTAATAAGAATTCATGCTCTTTGCTTAAGGTTTATCGCCAATCTCAGGACTTCAACGCAGCATAAGGTCACAGGATACATAACAACACAAGAGTTAGTCGCATCTAATTTATCTCTTGTCAAAATGGTACAAAGGTCAGCATTTAAGGAAGATTTGCGCGCACTGGAGACGCAAGGAGAAGTTGCACGGAACAGCAGGCTGCTCAATTTGGCTCCACTTTTGGACGCGGGAGGTATTATAAGAGTAGGTGGACGTCTTCAAAATTCAACAATGCATTTCGACAGAAAGCATCCGATTTTGTTGCCAGACAAACATACTTTCACCCAGCTTGTCATAGCACATGAGCATTGCAAGCAATTACATGCAGGAGTACAAGCAACGTTAGCCGCTGTTCGCACGAAATACTGGCCCCTGTCAGCACGTAAGAACATCAAGAAATATATCAGAGGATGCATAACTTGATTCAAGTTATCTCCACGACCATCGGAAGTCAAAATGGGCAATCTACCCTCATACAGAGTCACGCCAGCAAAGCCGTTCTCATCCACGGGCGTAGATTATTGTGGACCGATACACATTAAATCAGGACGACTTCGTAACGCCAGGGTACTGAAGGCTTATATTGCCATCTTTGTATGCTTGTGTACAAAGGCTGTACACATAGAATTGGTCAGTGACCTATCCACCGAAGCGTTTCTAAACGCCCTCAAGAGGTTCATCGCTCGTCGGGGAAAAGTATCGCAGATCTACTCAGATAATGGAACGAATTTCCAGGGAGCATCGAACAGACTAAAAGAGCTACATCAATTACTCCATAGTAAAAACTGTCAAGAGAAGATAGATAGAATGCTGAAGGAAGACAACATTGAGTGGCACTTCATACCGCCCACACGCGCCACATTTCGGCGGCATATGGGAGGCCGCAGTAAAATCTACGAAGAAGCACTTGCGATGCCGCACAGTAGGCGATGCCGCATTAGACTTTGAAGAGATGTGCACAGTACTTGCACAAATAGAGGCAGTTCTAAACTCCCGTCCCTTGACACCCATTTCCGATGATCCGAACGATTTATCCTTCCTAACTCCAGGGCATTTCCTTGTGGGGGGTTCTCTTACTTCTATTCCAGAGAAGGACGTCACTAACCTACCCATTAACAGATTAAGACGATGGCAAAGGATCAACTACATATACCAACAATTCTGGAAACAATGGAGTCGAGAGTATCTACAACAATTACAGCAACGCACAAAATGGAAATGTTCGAAAGGGTTGCAGTTATCCATTGGCGACATGGTATTATTGCGGGAGGACGATTCACCACCCCTAAAATGGAAACTTGGACGTATCGAGAAAATTTATCCGGGCTCTGACGGAGCAGCACGGGTAGCGTCTGTACGAACGAACAAAGGAACATATAAAAGACCACTGACTAAACTGTGTGTCTTGCCATTAAAGGAAGAAGACTAAAAATACTGCTTCCATATATATTATACTAAGATTAGATCATATTTTTTTTTGTATAGTAGATTAAGATTACTTATTGCAGCATTTAAGTTGGTCGTATTTTAATTGTATTCGCTGTTGATATATGTACTAACATTTTTATTTTTTAGAGAGTTAGTCTAAAGTTGAAATTTAAGTTTAAAGGGCTTAACCCTTTCAAGGGGGGCGGCATGTTGAGGATAGAAATTGCCCTGAAGGCGCCCGCTATTGGTTCTTTCTTTTCTATGCCTGGCTTCGAGGCTAGCGTCGCTGCGCACAGTCTTCTGCGCCAGTAGCTCGCTCTCGCTACGAGAAGAACGGTGTCCGTCTGTCTTGCTTTACAAGCAAAATGTAAAAATCTAAGAAGCCTGTAACAGATCGTCAGATCTGCACCAAAAGAAATAAATCGGAAGTCATAAAACAAACAAATTGTTTTAAGCCATAAAGCGAGTCAACCCGTAACACAAAACACGAACAATATCGCATACAATATCGTATACGATATTTCATGAATGTCACTAGAAAATCACACTTTGCAAGTGTGCTATTGGTTGAAAAGTGTGATATACATGACATATTCGTATGCGATATTTTGCAAGAGTAAGGTCATTTTTGAAACAATAGATATATTATAGTTACAAAATATAATGTAACAAAAAAATGTAATATAAAGAAACTATTTCCAATACTTTATAAAAAGTATTTATTATCGTATCTATACATTACAGTGTTTACTGAAGAAGTATAAATTTGTCGTCTATTTTCTATTTATATGTGATTTTAATCGTCGAAATACATATTATAATATATGTTTATCTCTTATGTATTTTCTTTCTTCTTCTGTAGTTTCAATCTTGGCTTTCTTATTCTAATTTAATTAGGTATTGTTTGCTGAAGAAAACTAATTGTAAGTAAAGTCAAGACGTATAATGTATTTATCACAATTTTGTAAATAAACTCAATTTTACTTTTAATCATAACTTGTTATGCTAGTAATTTGGCCGTTAATTATAACCTTCTCCCACAGTTTTGCTGATATAGAGCATTGACTTTTTGATTATTTTAAAATAGAAATACATGTCATTTACGTTTAATAATAAACATATATTTTTATTTATAACTTTTTACAAAAGTTTGTTAAACAAATTATATTATTTATTAATAACACTGGTATTGTTGTTGATAATAATAGACACACACGCACGCATATACATATAATTATAATAATGTAAAATTATTATTTTATACTTTATTAAGGGGTAACACCACTGTAGAACTCGAAAATAAAGCGTCTCTTTGCGATTTTTTTTAGTTGAAAAATAAGTAGGAGGATAATTATATTCGAGATTAACCATGTATTGAAGTATTCACACAAATTTTTTTATTGCAAAATAATAAAAAATAGCGGCGCGGGAGCCGTTCCCGCCAGTCTCGTTTAATTTTAGGGCACGCAGCATAACTCAAACAATTTTCATTTTTTTCACTCCAAATTTTTACCACATCTTTAAAACAACATTCCGCAGTGAAACACGTAGCGGATTTTCAATAAGTTGAAATTTAGATTTTATATGTACGAATTAGTAATCATTTTTTAGGTCAAAAATCGAACTTTACATTCAAATGACCACCAATTAATCAAAAATTAATATTTTCAAAATCCCCTACGTGTTTCACTAGATATACTCATGCAGATTATAGAAAAAATTGTTATTTTGTTCCAGATTCATTTTTACGACACTTGTACTGCGTGCCGCGGAGCGCCTGAAATTAAACGAGACTGGCGGGAACGGCTCCCGCGCCGCTATTTTTTTATTATTTTGCAATAAAAAAATTTATGTGAATACTTCAATACATAGTTAAAAACATTCTCGAATATAATTATCCTCCTACTTTTTCTTCCACCAAAAAAAAAAAAATCGCAAAAAGACGCTTTATTTTCGAGTTCTACAGTGGTGTTACACCTTAAACTGTTTTATTTACTGTCAGTAAATATCATGAGCATTTCAAATATTAATGTAGCATATTAAGTAATAATTTATTTACTTACAGTTAACTCGTTCTTTAGCCTTTAAAACTTTTGTATTACGAGCTTTTTTATTTTGCAAATCTGTCTAAATAAACAAACATTTAAATTATACATCTGTTATTTGAAATCCTTTCAAATACAACGTTTCCGTTTCAATTGTTCAATCGTTGCAATTAAAAGTTTAGATTATTAGGCCAGTCATATTAGACATCGAACCTTCCAATTACTCTTTTCAGGTTGCAACCACCATGAATCGCTTTGATTTAAGGTGCTGTAAGTGGGATTAATTTTGCTTCGCATAATTATTGCGCATTAAAAAGTGATTAACAATATTATCAACAAAAAACGCGATTTTTTTTAATTTTTCCTCAAATATCTCGAAAACTAAGCAAGATAGGGTAACTAACTATACGTACCTTTTTTGTAGAGCGTAAAATTATCTACAATAATGATCTGAACAACATTTATCGTCAAGTCAGTCGTTTAGCTTGCACGCGCCGTCAAAGTCCGAGACTCGAATCTCGAAAACCTTCGATTTCATCGTTTTTTTGATGTTGCGTCCGTGATTTTTTTCAGTTATTTAAAATAGAATTAAAAATTCCCAAAAAATCACACATCATCTGAGAACTACAAAGAATACTTTTCAGGGTGTAACCGATTTTTTAGACCCTTTTTCTTTAGTTTGTAGCTATGTAAGCAAAAAATTTTGATTTTTTGGACTACTCTTAGTTTTTCGCTGTTTTCAGACCTTAGAATTTATTTGAGACGAATTTTATCGTATGCATCTTGTTGTGGACGAAATTTGCAACAAAAAAGGACCCTTGTATTTTTTTTGTACGACAAACGCTGATTTTTTTATTGACGCGCAAAGTTATCTAATATTGCGCATAGGTCGGATAACGCTTGTTTTACACTAAAATAATTATTTTGTATTAAAATTTACGTAATTTTTCGCATTATTATTGAACCATATTGCAAAGCCGTTTTCAACACATTCTCTCATGTTTACTTATTAAATTACGTAAATTTTAAAGAAAATAATTATTTTAGTGTAAAACAAGCGTTATCCGACCTGTACGCAATATTGGATAACTTTGCGCGTTAATAAAAAAATCAGCGTTTGGCGTACGAAAAAAATACAAGCTACAAACTAAAGAAAAAGGGTCTAAAAAATCGGTTACACCCTGAAAAGTATTCTTTGTAGTTCTCAGATGACGTGTGATTTTTTGGGAATTTTTAATTCTATTTTAAATAACTGAAAAAAAATCACCGACGCAACATCAAAAAAACGATGAAATCGAGGGTTTTCGAGATTCGAGTCTCGGACTTTGACGGCGCGTGCAAGCTAAACGACTGACTTGACGATAAATGTTGTTCAGATCATTATTGTAGATAATTTTACGCTCTACAAAAAAGGTACGTATAGTTAGTTACCCTATCTTGCTTAGTTTTCGAGATATTTGAGAAAAAATTAAAAAAATCGCGTTTTTTGTTGATAGTATTGTTAATCACTTTTTAATGCGCATTAATTATGCGAAGCAAAATTAATCCCACTTATAGCATCTTAAATCAAAGCGATTCATGGTGGTTGCAACCTGAAAAGAGTAATTGGAAGGTTAACCCCCTAAATTAGTCTAATATGACTGGACTATATAACACGCGCAATGTACTACAAGTTAAGAAAATCAATTTAGTTATAGAATTAAGAACAGAAATTGTAGAAATAAATATCATCTTGATTAATTTTTTCTTGTCCAACTTGTTTTGATGTTATCATGGATATTATCTTATGTATAGACAATATAATAATTATAAGCAAGAATAATTAAAATTTTTATCTAAATTAATGTTAATCCTAACTTTCTAAAATTAATAACAGATAAGCTATAGATAAAAATGTACGTACAATTATGAGCCTGATACCCAGATAGCAAAATCTGACTAGAGCACGTTTTGCAATTTATGTGCTGCATATTATAGCGAAAGAATGCTATCAATATTTTAGCAGGTTATTACGTTTCAGTTAATGCCGTCAGAAACGCAGCAAAAATTAAGCACAACGTGCGTCACGATGTAATGGTAGAAATGCGGAAAAATTTCTTTAACATTATTAGTCGAATCGTTTCGCTATTCAAGCGAAAGCTGTGTTTCTAAGTCCGACAAATCTAATCGGAGCACAGTTTTCAAGAGTTGGAGGTAAAAATTGATTTAACTAAAGGGAAGGAGGGGATAATATGTGTATCACACAATAAAATAATATTGGGCTATTAAGATCTAAGCTTGGACCGTCGTGGCGATCATGCTAATTTGATTTGGTTTAATATGTATATACGGTCAAATAAGTTCTTTAATATAAATACATTTGATGATTTATATATAAACTGCTATTAGTTATATATTTAAATTAATAAAGAGAAATTTATATTTCTAGACTCTCTAATATTAACTGATTAAATTTTACTTTTTACCTTTTACAGTGTTACATAATAAATATGATAGTAGAAATTCCAGCACATGCATACCATATTAATCTCCATTCAGTATTAATTATGTCGATAGCAGTGTGTCTGGGTATTTATCTGCTGATGATGTAAACGTAAGTCATTACTCATTATCAATTAAATAATACTTAATTATAATTATATAGTTATAATCTACGAAAATTTTCTATAAGCACGTGTTGCTATATATTCTTCGAAAAAAAACGCACGTGATAATATTTTATTAATAATATGAATTTCTCGTAAATTGCTGGCCTTCTTGTTGCAAACCAAACATTCGGAGAAGGAATATACGTGACGGGGCCAAATTTCTTGGCCAATTGGGCATTTGATGGTGTCTTAGGGATGGATGATGGGTTACCCCTCTTTATCCGCCATTGGACAGACTCCTATCTTCAACAACATGGTCGCGCAAGGCATAACGTCGCGACCCGTTTTTAGTCTCTACTTCAATCGGAATGTATTTTTTCGTATGCCTCACGTGTGTTTAAATATATTTTAATAATTTATATATATTTTATTTTTCCATGCAATGTAAAATGCTAATGTACAATATAAATATCTACTACCTTTACAGAAATCTCTCGGCCGCGATGGGTGGTGAACTGGTATTAGGTGGCTCCGATCCCGCACATTACGACGGCGAGTTTACGTATGTTAGTGTTAACGACAAAGCATACTGGCAATTTACCATAGATAAGTACGTAGTAGTTTTTAAATTATACATATTTCAATCACGGATCATGTGCCAGCTAATTGTTAATGCTATTGCACTGTACAGGGTTCAAATAAAAGATCGCATCTTATGCGCGAACGGCTGTCAAGCTATTGTCGACACGGGCACCTCCCTGATAGCTGGAACACCGTCGGATATCGCAGTTATTTACAGTCAGATTGGTGGTGATAATGTAACAGTAAATAATATAGATTATAATTTTTTTCTGCAATGACAGTTCTTAACAGTCTTAAATAAATTATTGAAATAAATTAATAAATGTTTGATAAGTTACTGATTATTAATATGGATTACTAACTTTAAACAATATATGTTAAGACCGTTAAGATATAAATCAATACAAAGGAAATAGCCATACGGTCCAAGCTTGGATCTTAGGCAGCTCAATATAATTATTTTCAATATGTATTTAATACGCGTATTTTCCAACATATTAAACTGCGCGCCGATTATTTGTCGGACTAACTTTAACCTTCGTTTAAAGGTGGATTGCGACGAGATTCCTAATTTTCCCGATATCAATTTCGTCCTACAGGTGGTAATACATTTATACTTATTAGCATAGATTATGTCGTTAAGGTAAGGTAAGGTAAGGTAAGGTAAGGTAAGGTAAGGTAAGGTAAGGTAAGGTAAGGTAAGGTTAAGGACTGGATATTGGTTGTCCAATAAATTCGTGAATTTTTAAGTACAAATCATCACTAGAGTGAATTTGGCGTTTCCTTTAATTATTAATTATTATCTTATATACGGTCGTACTTTTTAAATTTGCTTATTGTTATATACGTCGCCGGAAAAAGACGTTCTTCCTCTGTTAAATAGTTTGTTGCGACAAATATCACCACATGCCTCAGTGGTCGAATAGGTGAGACGCCCGCCCGGAAAGCAGGGAGGTCCAGGTTCGAATCCTGGCTGGGGTGATATTTTTTCGCAACATTTTCTTTATTACCCTATATCCTTCTATACATATCCCGTCCTTTTTCGAATATACTAACGAGTGTTAGTGGACAATTAAATTAATTTTTAATTTAATTGTGTGAGAATAGGTACTCTTTCTAGCTTTAGTTGTGGCTACGTTTAAGTCCGTAAGTAACGGCGCGTGGTTTACTAGAGTGATGATTTGCACTTAAAAATTCACGAATTTATTGGACAACCAATATCCAGTCCCGACCGAATTTGGCGTTTCCTTTAATTATTGATTATTATCTTATATACGGTCGTACTTTTTAAATTTGCTTATTTTTAAAATAGAAATATCATGCCAAATTTAATTTTATATAGTTTACAGAAAACGGTACTACAACATATGCGGTTTCTTTGATTACATTCCGAAGGAAAATGGTCCGACGTGGGTTTTGGGCAATTTATTTATTGGTCGGTACTATACCGAGTTTGATATGGAGAACGACCGAGTGGGATTTGCCGCTGTAAAATAAATATTGATTGCCTTCTCATAAAGTTATCATTAAATATTATAAAATATAAATAATATTAATAAACAAATAAGTTCAAGTTTTCTAGAATACCGACTTCCATGTGCTTATTGCCATGTAATTTTTATTTTTTACTATTTATGTTGTATGATGTTAAATAAATACGTACGTGAAAAATTAGAACCAGGATATTCGATATATTATTTCTACTAACGATTTAGTACATCTTGTTCTTTCAACAACTAACGAATTGTTGTAAGATATTGGAAATACAGATGAGTATATTAAAATAAAGTATATATTTTTTACACTATAGGTATGTTGATTTTATATATTAACTTTTCAATTTTATTTAAATGCAGTATCTTGGAAAATATTATTTCATGTATTATAAATTTACGGCTTAAATACAAGCACCTACAAGATATCGTATAAAATTTTATCTCTATAAATATAGCATACCGCATTCATATTTAATGTATGTTTTTCTGTATTTTTTATACACGCATAAACGTATGCACGTAAATCATTTGCCTATTAATAATTATATAAAATTATCGAATTATAGATACCAAATTGTCGATTCTAAAATTATTATGTTACATGTATTTTAACTAATAAATGTTAGATTTATCGAGAAAATTGGTTTAGGAACTGGTATCTCACTGTCGTTAATATTATTACTTTGCATTTTAGAGATGTTATTTTTAAAACTTGCGTGTACTTACTGCATGCTCGTGTCAAATAAAAATCTAAACACAAAGAGAGATAATAATCGGGTGAATTTGATGTAAGGACAATAAGATTTTCTGGCAATGCACGTTTGTAAAAAAATGTATATAATTACAATGTCAATGTTTCTACATTGGTAGGAGAAAATAGCTAGAATAGTACATCACTCCTATAAATAATAGTAGCTAAACATCTTGTGTGACATACAATTTACGCACAGCATTTGGTTATCTTTTTTGCAAAAGTTAATCTATAAAAGAAAGGCTTCAAAAGTAAATCGTACGTAAAAGTAATTTTTTAATTCCAAACTAACATTTTCAGGATTTTATCGTTTATTTCAACTTTTTGTTTCTTTTCTATATTATACTCTTTTTCATTATTTGGTTCTTAGATATGGGATCAGATAGACCGACTAACACAATTCCGATATAAATAGGTACTATAGTAGCGCAAGTGTATCCGATTATGAGAACATAAAAGCTGAATGCAAGCTGCTTTAGCAACATTACTTTGAAGAATTTCTTCTTCGCAACTTTCCTATCTCTCTCACGTCTTATCTCCGCGAGAAAGTCGGCTCGGGATTTAAGGATCAAACCGGCCTTCGTCATCTATTGAATAATGTCCTTTACCCTTTGATACAATGGCCAATCTTTGCGAGTGACATATGATAATTGTGTCATCTCAATCAGTTTTCTCGATCTAATAAGATCTTGACCCTTATATATAGATACTATATACTAATAGCGTATGAAAATTTTGAGTTACAGACATTTGAAATTCCGTGGGATCCGTACATACGTAGGATAGGCCTTATAAAGCTAGATCTAATCAACCAAATCTTAAAGAATTAAAGAAAAAAGCGTAAAAAGAACTAATGAATATAATAGGATTAGAAATAGCCAAATATCTCAAAATTTACTGAAGTTAGAGCATCTACGGACATTTCTCAAACAATTCAAAATTTATAAAAAAAGAACCACTTTACCGATTATCGCCAAGTTCAATACCAACCGTCCTTAAATAATACTCTATCGATTAAGAAAAGAAATTCAGTCCGATATCTCAAAATTTACGGAAGTTACAGAAACCACGGACATCAAATTCGCGCGTTCACGTACGCATGCACGCAAACACACACACACACGGACAATATTTAAAAAAATGCGATTAGTTGACATTTTAGAACATTCTAAACATATTAGCAGCGGCAACTAAAGAAAAAATTGTTTCGCGAAATCAAAGCTTCCTCTGTGTGGAAGATCATATTCCAAAATCGTTTTGGGCTTTGGTCAATCAATTCTAAATTCAGTTCTAGAATCGATTGCAACTTACTGTCTATAGAGTCTATTATATCTAGAACTTTTGACTATAGCTCCAACATTAAGCATATTATATTTGTATAAATCCTTAATATATTTATTTGTAACTAAATTTTATATTTATTCTTTTTCTTTTATTTATCACGATTGCCTTTAGTTGAAAAGATTGTTCTAGCTGGGTATGTAGTTTAAACAATATGTAGATTAAAACAGTTACAACGCGGAATCTAACAGAGTACAGAATTACGAAATTTCTCAAGTGTGTTATTACAGTACTTCTGAAGGACGTTAGCGGCAAGCAGTTGCTACACAACGTACGGGAGAATATTAAATAGTTGTATGATTTCGACGAGAACTCAATACGTTCCATTTTTCATCTCAAAATTAAAAAACGCATATAATATGTATTTTTGACCGTTTTACATCTTACCCGCGGACAACGGTCTTACCGTCGGGTAAGATGTAAAACGTGCAAACTACAATTTGATTATATTTTATTGGATATAAAAATGCCTCAAATAAATAAAGTCACGTATAAATCTTTATTTTATGTTTGACACAATTTTTACATTATTATTATACTGTAAAAATAGTTTTGAATAAAGTGTGCTTGAAATTAAACCAAATATGCAATATTTTAATTGTTCTTTTAATACGTGCACGTACCATCTCTATTGAGAACATTTTCTTCTGGTACCTCTTATATTTCTTTTAATTTAAAATTTTTACCGATATAAACGAAATTAGAGAATTAAGGGAAATTATGAATATTTATTCATCATCATCATCATCATCATCATCATCATCATCATCATCATCATCATCATCATCATCATCATCATCATCATCATCATCATCATCATCATCATCATCATCATCATCATCATCATCATCATCATCATCATCATCATCATCATCATCATCATCATCATCATCATCATCATCATCATCATCATATTCATATTCATAGTCACGATAGTCCGATTCATAGACGGGTAAATGGGTACATAGATCTGGGTATTCGCTTTTCAAGTCTTTCGACTGGGCAACGCCGGCTGGGAGGTAACTACCGCCATATTTAACACAGACGTCGTGAACGATACCGCCATCAGAACTTGGTCCGCTAACATAGATCGTTTGCAATTTAGGACAACGCCCCAAGATCCTGATAAACCTATATTCTTCTTTAGGTACATCTAAGTATACTTGTTTTAAGTTTTTACACAATGTGAGTTCTTCGAGAAAGTCGTCTTTAAGATGCGTCAAATTGACTTCTTCGAGGAGTAGACAGGAGGAAAACACTCTACGCAAGCTTATCTATTGTGTATTCTTCATAGGGCTCATGCCCACGGGGGTTCCTGTAACAAAAGCCATGTACTATTATTATTATTATTCATTAGTATATTCTTGTTAGTATATTCTTTATCAAAATGTACAAATTTTGATTAGAAATATACTAATGTACTTTATAAAAAAAATGCAGCACACATACGTACATCCATGAAAGGTTCAGTTTTCGTAAATTTTTGCACTCAGCGAGGGCATCAATACCGAGCGAAGTAATATTATTGCCTCCTAAATTTATTACTTCCAAGTCTGGACATGAATTTTTCAACTGTATTGCAACTGTGTCTAGAAGAACTGTGCCCATGTATTCCCGCAGTCTATCCAATCCGCTCAAATTTAAGTCACGCATTCGGCGATTTTTTTGCAGTATTTTGCAAAGAGATTCAGCTTTTATATTAAATGTGCATCTGAGATTTAAATTTTCTAGAAATTCTAGATTTTTGAGATACAAAAATCCTTCGTCCGTTACGCCATAATTCACATTCTCATCATTACAATAACTGAGATCTAATACTAAAAAAAATATACATGTATTAGTCATATACAATTTACCTGTTTTAACAATAATTTATTTATGTTATACCTTTCAAATTTTTACATATCTTCGAAATTTGTAATAGGGCAGAGTTGTCAAGAAATTGGCAGTCCCTTAATCGTAAATGCGTTAATTGCTTGCCGCAAATGTTAAGGAAGTCATTGAAATACGAAACAGAAATATTGCTTGATGTAAGATCCAACTGTTGCAAAGCATCACATCTGGGTGCCATGTAATCCATGTAGCGTCTATTTCGTAAATGACGTAAATTCAAAGATGTGATGAGAAAACTATCCCGTGTTAAATTATTGAGGCGTTTATTTAATTGGCTTATACGGCACAACGACCTTATATCTAATTCTTTAAATATTTTCAGTATAATTTCATCCTAAAAAGGTAAAAAATAAAATTTTAATACATGAGATTATATTATAAATAAATATTAGTACAAGAAATAGACTTTTGTAGACTTACAGGAAGCGCAGATAAACTGCATCTTGATTGCTCCTTGGATTTATTCCAATAGACTTCGTTATCTTTTATCGGCTTTGATAAAAAGCAATTGTAATATCTATTGTAATGGTAATGGTCATTGTAAAACCCTTCATTACAATCGCGCATATCTTTTTTCTGACGATATTCTGAAGAATCCTTTGGTATATCGCTGTAAATAACATTTAAACAATGTCATTTTTATTATTGAGAGAATAAAAGAAATATTGAATATTACTTACAGTCCACACACGGTTATAATACCTTTTAATACTGCAACATTTAAGAAATTTACTTTCAAGATCGCATATATCGTAGTATGCCATTTTATGATCTGGTGTTAAATTATGGATGTCCTTTTCACAAGGATACTTCCAGTTAATGAATTTTAACAAATCAGTTAAACTCTTTTCAGGATGAAGGATTAAATTTGATGTACCAATAAGCTCCACAGCATCTAAATGTGTAGTATAGTTTTCATAGTACGACACAAAGTTTAGTCTGAGTATTTTGGTTTTAAAGTCACAGAATTGTAAAGGCGGGGAAAACATCCGTGATCTAGAAGGAACATGCTGAGTTGGTCCAGTCCATAATTCAAACCAGCGTTTATTAGAATCTTGAGCCAAAATTTGAGTTACGTATCCAGGTTTATATACTTCATATATAGAAACTCTGATTGGATATACAGCTTCATGAAACTCGAGATCTTCAGAATAGAAAATTTAATTATAATCTTTTCTGAACATAAATGTATGTTTGTTAACAATATTTTATTGACCAATTTAAGTGTTACATACCAATATAATTTAAACGGATGGTGTTATTATCGTGTGGTTTATTACAATATATGCATTGTAAACTTGCATGTGGTGAATATGGTTCTTTCTGATATGGAGATATTGAGATATCGAAACTATTATAGCTCTATATTTATAGAAATTCAAAAAAGTGTTGAATACTACAATGTCTTGCAGCATAAAGTTAAATTACGATTACTCTCTACAAAACAATAACACATAATATCAGAGGAAATACACGTACCACGTGAAGTGTTTTTGAAAATTCTCCATAGTTTGGAAATTCGGTAGGTGGTCCAATTATGTTTGAACAAGTATCCTCTATACTCCAAGTATTCTCATAGTTGTACTTTTTAGCTCCGCTATTGCTGTCCTTTACAAATTGATAAATGAAGTCAACACAATCTTCACTTATCACTATTCTGTTTGTTGTTATGTAAGGATATTCGTAATTACTCTTGGAGAGTAAATGTTCATGGGATATCATATTCTCTATCTAAAAAGAGATTAAAGATATGGAGTTAATAATCTTTGAGCTATATAAAATGTAATTCCGCTCGGTCGAAGCAAACGCTAATAATAAATAAAAACGGCCAATCTACGAGCAATAAAAGGTTATTATTTAAAAAAGAAACACATCTAAAAGTGTTTACAGTATCGCAATCGCAATATAATTGTTTACGTTTCGGCCTAACTTGGCCTTCCTCAGAACGATGTCTGTTACATTTAAATTAAATTAAAATCAACATATAGGACACCGACTTAAATCTTGCGTGTATAATTATATGGTCCATGAACGATCATGAGTCAATGGGTTAAAAAAACGCGACGAAAAGTTAACGCTAACGCTCGCAAGTGAGCACTCCGCAATCTTACCATCACCGCTCCTCGTCGTAATTCACACATGTGTGTCTTGTATTTCATCTCCGGTGGATGCAACTTAGTGACCACTAAACAGAGTAATCCCCGTAAGACTTGTGGAAATTTGAAAAATATGAAATATAAACTCACATAAGCTGCCAGTACACCGAAACGTGTTACAAACTTTGTCATCGTGATTGTGTCAGATCCGTACGACGACATGTGGACGAGTGCGCAAAAATACAAGTCAAGAGGACATATAATAACCGAGATCATTGTTTTTATCTACGTGTGGAGAGCTCGTTCAAAACATCAAAATAGACTGTGTCCAAAGATTCAGTGTCCTTGTTTAAATTTATTCCATTCGATTGCTCCTTGATATGCATCATTTCAGAAATAATTCTCTTTCGATAATTATGTTCAGAGTCAAGAATACGAGTAATCTTCCAGTCAAATGAGTGATTGTATTTAACTCTATGTTCAGAAACCACTGAATGCTTGGACTCATCTGAATTAATATTGTTAATATGTTCTTTTAATCTGGTCTGCAACTGTCTCTTCGTCTGTCCAACGTAAGAAGCATTGCAGTCCTTACAATTTATTTTATATACAACATTACTATTCGTGAAGTAGGAGTTTTTATCCTTCTAGACCTTGATAATATTACTGAGACTGTTAAGAATACGATATCCTAACGAATTTTCAGATTTATTAACCACCGATGCGATTGTTTCTGAAGTTGATTTAAGATACGGGAGAACAATAAAACTCTTATTTTCTTTAACAGTTTCATCGTTATTAGTGTTATTATGCAAAGACTGCAGTTTATTAGTTTTGAGTTTCCTTAATCTATTGTTGATCTGTGTAAAAATAAATTCTATAGGATATCCATTATCAAGTAGAATGTCGATAATCAATTTCAAATTTTTTTCGTAAAAAATAGGATTAGACAACAAGATTGCTCTGTCCACCATGCTAAAAATTGTTCCTCTTTTGTGCTGTATAGGATGGTTGGAATGAAAAGACAGGAATCTGCCTGAGAATGTTTTCTTGTGGAACCAATCAGTTATAATCCTATTGTTTTTTACAATCAAAGTAAGGTCCAGAAAACTAAGACGACGGTTATCCTCGTACTCCACGGTAAATTTGAGCCTTTCGTGGTATGCATTAAAACAGTTTAAGACAATCTGAACGCTCTCCCTCGGGACTACCATAACAATGTCATCCACATAACGACGGTAAAAAGACAGGCGGATATCCGACTTGGCCAATAACGCCAACACACATTCCTCCAAATCCTCCATAACAATGTCTGCCCCCGTTGGGGACAATGGGGAGCCCATCGGAGATCCAAACGTCTGTTGGTAGATGACATTGTTAAATGTGAAAAAAGTGGATGATAGGACGAATCTGACCGCCGCGATAAATTCATCAAGATTTAAGTCGGTGTCCTATATGTTGATTTTAATTTAATTTAAATGTAACAGACATCGTTCTGAGGAAGGCCAAGTTAGGCCGAAACGTAAACAATTATATTGCGATTGCGATACTGTAAACACTTTTAGATGTGTTTCTTTTTTAAATAATAACCTTTTATTGCTCGTAGATTGGCCGTTTTTATTTATTATTAATCTTTGAGCTGTTTTTAGCATACGTTAGAATGCTATATTATAATAAGATATACCTACATATATCTATTATAATTATACTGCAAAAATTATATGTAATTGTAAGTTTATTTTGCTTGTTTTTATGCTGTTAGCACTAGCAACTGGAGAAAACATTTTGTTTCTTTATCGGGGTATATTATACAAACGTTATTTCTGATTTAAACAATAATTAGCGCCTATAGTATAATCAAAATATTAAAAAATAACACTTAACAATAATTAACAATAATTCTTAAGATTAGTAACAAATGAATTTTATATGTTATTATATTTAGAGTAGAGTGGGGTAAGAGTGTGCGGCGAGTAAAAGTGCGCAGTGCAAGTATATTCGTTTTCGTATAAGTTAGGTGGGTAACACTACGATAGTTGGTAAGGTGACATGACTGAATGACGTCATATGTAATAACAACCGATTTGACTGAACAGTGTTGAAACTATGAGGTGAATTTTATGTAATATTTTGATTTCTTCCAAACTATATTTTATAAGTAAAAATAAACTTAAGTAAATCCTTGACAAGGCATTTTGATTAACTCGTTTCTGGAGCGTGTCTTGCTATATTAGACATTTCAAATTGTTATCTGTAGATAGTAACGCTTACCGGTAATTTAAAAAATGTCTCGTGGGGCAAAAGTTTGCATATCATGGTAGGGCAAAGTTCGCAATTGTTATCCGAATTAAGTTAACTCTGAAATCCAGTTCCACAACAAACGTCGGTTAACATTTAATCTTAGTTAAGTCACTCTTTCTAAGGGGGACAATTAGAAAGAGACAAGAAGTGAGTACCCCCAAGGTTAAAAATTAACCGACCTTTGTGGAACTGGACCTATAACTATTAATAAAATATAGGTGTATTGTGCATCGTTTTATAAGTTTAATATTTTACGATTACTTTCTTGTTAATACTGTAATAATTAGTTTAATAATTATGAAATTAATTATTTATATTTTTATTATTCTAAAAAAAAAATTTATATAATAATTATTTTTTATTTTAAAATTAATTAAACTCTAAAACTATCGTATTCTCTTTACGCGTATATTGGTTCTTACAGAGTACTTATTTATTTTCTGTTATCAAAGGATTTATCAAAGGAAGGTAGAGGTAATTTTATTTGCGACAATTGTTAAAGAGACTTGTTATAAAAAATAAAGCAATATTAAATGTAAATAAAAATAAAAATACTTTTCTTTGTACTTTTCAACATAATTATTTTTATTACATTGTATTCTGTATAATTGTAATAAAAGTTTTTATTGATTTTAAGGTTTTAACCTTTATTCTAAATTCTTTATTGCATGTTTACTTTTTCACACCGGTGGGTCAAAATTGCGTTTTTGCACTCGGTTCAAGAAGAATTTATTACATGCATTGTATTCAAAATATAGACATAAACCCTAGTGAATTTTAAAAAAGAATGTTTGCAGATTTTGAGATCCAAATTTGAAGATTCTAGCTATATCTCAACGGTAGATATATGGGATCAAAAACCAAGTGCATACTTTTGCCCTACTCTGATCTATTAGAAAATATAAATGTAATTTTGTATTATTTTTATATTAGTTTGAAGTAATAATCTTAATAGTGCATTAAAATTAGCTTTGTCCTTTTAACTTATAAAATATAAATTTATAGATATATGAGTAATTAAATATGAGTAATTTAAGAAAACTTTATATATGTTATGTCAAAATATATAGAATAGGTAGGGGAGACCGGGGCAAATCGGTCAGGTTTTTTTCGGTGCCGATTTTTAACAAC